>JAQIXW010001504.1:0-19011 GCA_034700685.1 Willowsia buskii | reverse complement strand
CTATTTTAATTACTATTTGCAATTTCTTTCATTCTTTATATGTGTTCTAGTGAATTTGTGTGCTGCAGGGTGTAGTCAACAAATTTTCCGCCTTTTTTCCTGATTTTCTAAATTTTTAAATTGTGTCCTGCGGGGGTACACTTTCATGCTGTGGGGTTGGGTTTTTTTGTTTTTGAAAACATGTTTTAACTTCACAGACGTAGATTCAGATGCAAGTAGTTGATAGTCTTTGAAGTAACTGGTCAGTTGCTATCAATAATGGACAAATAGAACCTCTCATGACGCGGAAAAAGTTTTATCTGAACAATTAAGCGATTTTGTCTGAGATAGGCATATTATCGGGGGAAAATTATGTGCCTGCATATTTAAAAATCGGCATTCAGATAACCTACACCCTACTTTCGACGACTTCTTTGTTATGTTTGGCCAGCAACGTTTGTATTTTTGTGGCTTCAACCAGTGAATAATCCGAGAAGCAAAGAACAGCACGTATGTAAATACGACGTCACAACAACGACACTAATGCAAACTGCAATATGCATTAGTTTAGGATTGGCTTCCAAACTTAACAAAATTGGGTAAAAATCTACAATTAGCCAATGAAGCATCAAAACTAATGTGGATTCCCAACTACGAAGAATAGGATGGGGCCACCATTTCCTGCAAGGTAATACGCGTAATGGCCAGGCATCCTCAAAATTTGTCTGACGGACTTCAAATAATTTTGTTTGTGCGTTAGATTGTTGGATGAGTAATTAAATTCACACGAAGGGCCTTTTCTTAGAATTTTTTGATTCGACTTTGTCATCCGATTGTACGTATATTACAGAGTGGGTTATTGTTAGTTATCATAATAGTTATTAGAAAGCGATGCAATTTCGAAGTAACAATTACATATTATTCAAATAGAATACATGAAATAATTATTTTGGAGTTGATTTCTACCAAGAGTCCCAGTTCCCACCTTCTTGAACTCATCCATCTAAATAGAAAATAGCTAATACTACTGAATATTGCCTTCTAGTAGATCCATTTTGCATTCATTAATTTGATTCTTGATTACCTATGTTTATCCACTAATTGGCTAAATGTATATTTTTCCTTTTTTAGCTTCGACTTCCTTCATTGTAAATGACCTTAAAGGGTTATATTCATGCTTTCATGCAAAGAGAGCGGGCTATCAAAAGTCAAAAGCTATCTATACTCAACAGCTAAAACAACTTAAAAAAAGGAAGTATAACAATTTGAAAAAACATTACTATTGAGAAAGTATGAACCCACAATTATTAAAAATTAAAACTAGTCGGCGTAAACCCGTAACAAAAAACTACTGAAAGCAGCGTCTGCATGTTCATATGTACAAAAATTTTGTCCACACAGTATCGTCGCTACTGTCAAGTTGTGTAAAGGAAACATTGTGTTTCTCGGACAGCAACATTGTTGACATTATATGCTCATTACAAAGTCCATATTCATTGCTCACAAACAAAAGTTTTTGGCAGGCAAACATGTCGTTGCCATACCAATCGAAGTAATATCTAACCGCATTCAGTAGCGCATCGACTGTTCGTTCATTTCCGAGTTGGAAATATTTTATGTGCAGAGCAGGCGGGTTACGAAATCTCCTCATGACTGCAACTTCAAACTTTCCATGTGCCAAAGTTGTTTCAGGACAATACCCATTGCAATCAATTATGTATACAACATCATATTTGCTGTCCCTTCCACGCACCACATACAGCAAAACTTTTAGTGCGGGAAAATTTCGAGACCAGAACGAAAACAGATCTTCAAAGTTCGGTGAATCAACTTCAGTCTTCGGAATTAAAATAAATGTGGTTGGACGCATGGAAATTAGCTCAAACGGGGCAGTATAAAACGTCACATGAGTTAGAGTCAGAATAAAATGGGACGGCTGTGTGTATTTAAATGAATTTGGTTGCAAGAAATCGTCATTTGTCGCTTAAAAATTCTGAATCGAATTGAATCCGAACCAAACTCAGCATTCAAATTTGGATTACGCAAGCAGTAAAAAATCACTTCATAGCTTTCCTGAGAGGCTGACAAAGTTTTTAGAAATAAACTTACGCTGTAATGCAGCGCTTTGGCTTCTTGGTATATGGTTTGGTTGGCTTCAGAAATGCTAACGTAGACAGAAAGTGTAACAGTCAACCACAACATGATTTCTTTTGTCTAAATACGTTTGAAAACTAGTATAATGATTTTCTAGCTTGAAAGTGTTTTGCTATAAGGCGATAACTGACCACAGGAACAATGATTGTAATCGCTTAGCAGTCGAAAGTTTTAGAGTTGTTTATGCTATTGTTCAGCTTAGGTCTTTAGAGAGAGTGCTTTAGCTTCCTGAATTCTGAATATAAGTATTGTATGAGTTACTCGTAGCATATGAATTTGAAGCTTTTTGGTCTTGCTTGAATAAAATAAAATAAATGTCTTAACGACCAAAATCACTTCGATAATTTGTAAACTGACTTGGAAAACTATGTATAGAACAATGAGCACTACACTACAATGATCTGACGATAAATCATTTTTACTGCCAAACAAATAAGTAAATTTGTAAAGAACTGAGCCCACTTTGAATACAAGATGATTTTATGCCACAGGCACGAAATATACCCTAGTTACATTTACACAAGTGCTTCATTTGTCTTTGAATGTGTTGCGTCATAGATGTGGTAGTCGTAATTTGTTTTTTAGGTGTGGATCTATTTCAGTACTTTTTGACATATTTAAACATGTTATGTTGGACTGGTTACTAATTTTAGCATCCTCGTGTCGTTGTGCTCAATATCTGGAGAAAACATGTTGTGACCATTTGCTATCAATGTATTTAAAAACTTTTTTGTGCTACTGTTGTTTATCGCCCATGGTATTTTAATAAGTTATCACACTTCCTTATTTCAGCTTGACCTAAAAGGCACTGCCCCTCTTAGCGGTCATCTAAGCCGACAGGTTTGTATATTTGCCTTAAAAAACAAATGTGACATGTGATGCACATGTGATGTGCTGTCAATATTGAGAATAAGTGTCGACACATCATTTTTGCACATTCACAGTGATCGTAACGGTGTGTTTCTATGTATAAAATTACGGGCTTGAGGGTTATAGATGAACTGTCAGGCGCACCAAATCGAATTTCTCATATATATACAATACTGATTGCATTTTATATTAGATAAATAAACTGTGGTTGTTTGAAAATTTTTGTTTTATGTAATATATAAGACTTAACAACTACTAACCAAAAACCCTAATTTGAGCAGATCCCAAATTTTTTCCGTGACACTTGAATCGAAAATTTAGCTTAGAGCAAAATTTCATTATTGTTATTTTACTGACAAGTTTGATTTTGAATTCATGAAGATTACTTTCGGTGCTTATTTCAAATAGTCAGTTATATTATCATTCAAATTCTACAGTAGTCATCTAAATGACAAAACCAAACGGTTCTGCTAACCCACCACAAAAAGTATTGGCGGTTTAGAACGAACATAACATGATCAGGTTTTAAGTATTAATTCAAGAGTTGCTACTTTCTATATATGAACCTCTACAGTTTTCCGTAAAACTAAACCACTCGAAATTTACTAAAAACTCCAACTTTTATTCAAATATATTTCACTTTGATCCATTCCACTAGCATTAGTAATGCAGTCTTGTGTCTTGTGAAAGCTTTTATAAAATTAGCCGCTTTAGAAAAAACCCCGCAGTACAGATTTTAGCAGCGGTGACCAGGTACGCTTATCGTAAGTCAGCTTTAGTTATATTTTTCTAGTTTCTAGTTTCAGTTTCTAAAGTCGATACTGCACTTATCTTAATATTTAAAAAATTTGGATGTCGAGATGGTTATCAGCAGAGGCCGAGGAAAAAAGAATAATCGATGTTATCACTGTAAGAACCAGGAGTCAATATTACTTGAATTTTTTCAAACATAAATTACAAATTTTTTAAAAACTTTGTTATTTTACGTAATTTTTGGATGCGGACATAATCATAATACACGTGTAATTCAGAATTGCTACGAAATAAAAATCCTTTATTACTACAATTTAAATCAAATCCATTTCCAAGTTTTATTTGCAGTGTGATATAAAATTTGAGAATTTATTTATTTCTATTTATTTACCTACACACGATGAAAATTATGGGATACGAATATCTTCTGAAGTATTTTAAAACCGTCTTTCAAAACTACATTCTTTGCATCCTAACATGCCATTTTAATTAAGGAGCAGTAAGCTTACAGTCTGGTCCACCACAAAACTCTCCATATTGAAAGGTGTTATCTCCTCCAAATAATTTGATCCGCCGACCCTCAGAACCGGACAAGATCTGAACCATTTCTCAACCCACTTGCTCTTCTTAAATTCCATTTTCCCTTGAAACTTAGCCTGCATTTCTCTCGAGTTTTTGTACACATCTGCGAGCATTCCCAGTATGAAAACGATATTAAAAATGCATGCGATAGCGCACCAAGTGTAGAGAAAATTCAGTCCTGCCAATAGTGATATTCCTTGTCTTATCGCAAATATGCTGTTAAATAAACACAATATTTCCAGAGTCATCATACAAGTGATTATAGTTCCTAACATAGACCTTGAATAGTAGTCACGATATTGGGTCAACATCAATTGAATTTTCCGGAAATTCATCGCATTTTTGTAGAATTCTGCATCCGCGTCCCTAAGTTTCATCATTTTTCTATAAAATGAAATAATTTTTAATAATTTCAATTTTGTGGAATTTTTTTTTGAAAGATTAAAATAAATTCTTACTCTTCCAATTCTGTAATGTAGGGGCGGAATCAGTGACCATGTAGCATAACTTCTATTGCCATTTGACAAGATTGTGAACGCCGTAAACATAAAGCTCCAGTTAAAATATGAAATCAAACTTATCCCAATTTTTGCAATGATTTTGGCCAAATCCCATTTCGCATCCGATGGAACTCCAAGCTCAGTATTTTGAAATCGTTCAATGAGCCAATATCCGGCAATCATCTAGTAACACGGATTTCTGAGGATGTCCAGATGATACAGTATTGGCATTACTATTGCCGTAAATTCTAGTTGGTTGGTTATCAAGTTGCGAAATTTCATACCTGATTAATTCATTGTACAAACTCATGATTCCATGTCTGTCTTTCCAATTCACGTAGTGACAGATCAGGCTGAGAATGTAGGCCGTGTGTGTGTGGTCACCGATCCAGTAGATTGCTTCCTTGTTTTCACAAGTTGAAATAAGATTAGGAACAGGTAGAAACTTGCCATTATTAGACGAACAGCGTATATTTTAGCTGTCTTTTTCATTTCAAAGCGTTCTTTTCTCTTGTTCCATTTACAAGGTGGGATTCCAAAAGTTGAAGACTTGGAGCCAGTCTTTCAGAAGACCGCTTTCCCCAAAAGCATGAATTTAGATAATTTTCCACTCTAAAAGTTGAGTATGACTGTTAGTGAAAGAAGCTGCTGGAATAATGAAACTTGGGAAAGATTACATAACATTCTCATCAGATATTAAAATTGAAGGACAATATTATTGCCTTGTCCGGAAGCTCATGTTTACATGCTAGCCGAAAAAATATTATTCATATTTAGAGCATTTTTCTATTGAAAACTGGATAATAATTGTGGTAATGTCACATTAAAACAGAATTATTAACTATCTTAAAGTACCCCATTTAGCGTTAGAACCATTTACAAGTGTTTCGTGGAGTTTAATATTTTCATTCATATATCAGTAAAGTCATGAGAAATGAGCATGTCTAACACGTGATTTAGTATGGCTATAAAACATATTTATTAAAAACATGTAGCCCTGCTTGAATTCTTTATGTTTTATATCATTTACTATTATTCCACCACTACAACTTTGGTTTCTATCAAACAACGGATATCACTCAAGTTAAAATCGGGTAATGTTCAGCACCCCCGCAAAATAGATATTCTGATTATTGACAAACGTCATTTTTCATTTAAAATGAAGCATCATTATCCGAACAGATTTTGTGATATATGTGGAATGGGAAAGTTTTACTGAAACAGACTGTACATGTATACTCATGCAGTTTTGATTCACTACATGAAGGAATTCTTGCACCCGAAACGTTCCTAGATGCGAAATTATTTCGTGTTCAATCTAAAAACACTTATTTTCTTCGGAATAGTTTTGACACTCATTTTCAAACAAAAGAGAAATAAAACTTGTCTCTAACCTTGATATAGAATGAATTATTTGGGGAAATGACAAGATAAGTAGTTAGTAAAATATCACGCAGAAAACGTGTGCAATATCTTTTCGCAGTGTTGCAGCGTCGTGTTAGATAAATTATTTAAATTGTTGGGTTCTTTGGCTATTATTTATCAATTAAATAAATATTCTCTTGAAAGTCAAAGTCAAATACATGCATGGAAAGAACGTCAATTTGGCTGGTCAATAATATTTTTATCATGGACATGTAGCATGGCTTGTTTCATAATTATCAACTTATTCAAATATTAATTACCAGCTAGACAAACTGGTTTGCTATCAAACGATTAATATTTTGTAACTTTTGTCTACAATACATTCTAAATGTTTAGATAGTTTTGTAAAAACACTACATATAAACTACATATCTGAATGGTTTATACATTTAATAAAATATAAATATGCATATAATTTAGTTGACAACAATCAGAGATACAACAAAAGACAAATCTTGGAAACATGTAGTATGTAATTCTAGTTTTAACGAAACTACAAAATGTCATCCCATAACACCCCAGGCTTCATTTCAGGTTGGTATTGTCACCAAAAAAACTTTCCAGGATGTATAATATGCTCTTACCTTCAGTTAATTCTCTTGTACAAATCGCAATTGGCAGGAACCAGCAATCGTTTTATGTATCATGATCAGAGATGAAGAAAATATGCACGAAAAGTGCTAGAAATATGCATGCAAATATGCACGATAAATGGCCGTTTTAGGACATGTTTTAGGACATTTTAGGACAAAATAGGACATTTTCAAATGCAATTTCTTGTTTATATGCAAGCTATTAATTGAAAATACCAAAGAGGAACCAACAAATTACATCAGTTTATCTTACAAATTCACGTTTTAATAAATTTAAACAAATATTGCATGTCACAATCTCATGTCACATGTTTTCCAGTGTTTTTTGTTTTGTCAATAGCATTATTTTTCAGTGCTTTTACCCACGAGCATGTTGAAAACTCGAAGTGACAAAATCAATTTCCAGATCTTCTAAAGTGAAATTGCCTCCTGTATCTGTCAAAATGACTTGTGTAGCAAACATGAGCTACAGACAGGTAATTACCGTGACTCCGTTAGGATACCATGTTTACATATATGCATGCTTTTCAGCATGTTTAGTATCAGTAAAACTCAGAGTATTTAAATCTTTGAATGCTTTATCATTTTTTTGTCGGTTCAATTTTTTTGTACTCTGGAAATCTAAATATTTGCAAAAAATATGCTTTAAAATCTCTAAAATATGACAAAATGTCCTAAAATTTGCTCGAAACGGCCAAAATATGACAAAACATGCATGAAACCCTTAAAATATGCATGTCCTAGGACATCGGACAAAAATATCTAAAATAGGACATTTTATGACAAATTTTGAAGCGTCAAACGACGTCTTTTTACATGATTCGTTTAGATGTCAAAGGATTTTGTGGTATGTTTAGCCAAAGAATACATGCAAAATCCTAAGATCTCCATCTCTGATCATGATGTTAGCACATATGTTTAGATTCCCTAGCGCTTCTTCTTTGAAAGGTACACCTGCTCTTTAATTTTCATACTTTTCTTGTACGTTCTAATGCAAGTAGTCTGAATACTAATGGAAAAGGATTATGAATGAATGAATGAATTCGTTTATTGCAGACTTTATGCTTGAGCTTTCTGTTCATACACAGCATATTTAACAACAAGATTGCAAAATATTTCTCTTCATGCCTACATGTGTGGAATCACGTTTCATACTTTTAATGTCATTTTAACAACATATTTATCTGATTACACTCAACATCTACTACAAGCTGCTGAGATAGGAAATGATACAAGTTACAAAGGACATTGGCATTGCAACTCATAGATATGCGTATTCATATTGGAGAGAAACCGTATTTTTATGAGATTTGCGATTTAGAGCTTGGAGATCGTTTTAGCTTCAATAAACACATGTCAGGATTTCATTTGGGCGAGTGACGATACAAATGCGAGATTTCGAATATGACATTTGAACAATCCTTCACATGTAAATTGCACTCTAATATGCATTCCAGGAATGTATACATACTAGTTGGAAAGCCCGTCAAATGCCGGGAAAATCTAGAATGTATCAGTTAGAGATAGAGTAGGAAGTTATGTATTTCTGGGTATTCCTTTTTAAACCAAATGCTTCAGCGGATGATTTAGCAATAACCTGTCATAAAAATCATAAAAAATGTTTTAGCGCTATGTTTTATGCCTTTATATACGTGCAAGCTTACAAATACTCAAGGGATTGTTTGTTGACACTCACTCTGATGTTAGCAAACAATTCACAACACAAATTTGCAAACCAAACAGAGATTTCCAGAAGACTCCAGCAGTGGTAGCTTGTGCCCTTCTTTTCGGATTGGCTATCAGATGGCGGGCCTTTTTAAACAAAAAATGTAGCTTTTCACTCCCGAAATGCACTCATCTATCTATCTATCTATAATCTGATATCAATAATCTATCTATCCTATCACTAAATCCCCTGGACTTGTTGTAACGTACAGCAAAAAATTGGCTTCTGTCAAGTTCTTCCCAACACAAACAATAATTGAAAGAAGGTGGATCACTTTTCCTTAAATTTGCTTGTTTAAAACAAAAGTTCGCCTTTTGGTTAAAGCGAAAATCTCCCCTCCCAAAATACACTTCTTGTCTACACAGATTCTTCCTGAACTACGATTGAAGTAATTAGAATTGAAATGCAAATTTGAAATAAAAGCAATTGTGCATCGTGTCAGCCAAGTAAAACAGCAATGAAGTGTTCAGTGGTGGTCTGTTCACAATCCACTTTCTTGAATTTTCTATGAACAGGCCATTGATTCCAGTCAGCCGGGTAAAAACTGCAATGAAGTCATTAGTGTTCACCGTTCAAGTTCACAATTCACCTTTTTCCATTTCCTATGAACAGGCCATTTTTTGATTGCATGCCACTAAAATGCAGCAAACGGTGTAAGGTGCGCTTTTTTAAATTGAAATAAATATTTATACGTTAAAATGTGAATAAAATCCAGTGAAATCCGGAAACCTGCAAGCAACAGTTTAAATTTATTTAACACGTTCTAGCAATCAGGGTATGCTTTTTTACATTAAAATAAATACTTGGATTTAAAAAAGCAACGGTTTAAATTAATGTAGCAATTTTTAGCAATCAGGGTACGCTTTTTAGCAATGCAAAAATAAAGGGAAAATCAGTAAAACAGTATTTTTTGGTTTCTTCATTATTTTTTTCGCATTTTTCGCATTTTCCTGTAATTTTCCATATTTCTAGAATTTTTTCTGTATTTTTCATTATTTTTTGCGTTATTCCGTATTTTTCGCATTTTCCTGTAATTTTCCTTAATTTTAGCATTTTTCTGTATTTTCCATTAGGTTTTGCGTTATTCCGTATTTTTCGCATTTTCCTGTGATTTTCCTTAATTTTAGGATTTTTCTGTATTTTCCATTAGGTTTTGCGTTATTTCGTATTTTTTCGTATTTTTCGCGTTTTTCTGTATTTTCCATTAGGTTTTGCGTTATTCCGCATTTTTTCTTATTTTTCGCATTTTCCTGTAATTTTCTTTATTTTTAGCATTTTTCTGTATTTTCCATTATTTTTTGCGTTATTCCGCATTTTTTCGTTTTTTTTCGCATTTTCCTGTGATTTTCTTTATTTTTAGGATTTTTCTGTATTTTCCATTATTTTTTGCGTTATTCCGTATTTTTTCGTATTTTTCGCATTTTTCTGTATTTTCCATTAGGTTTTGCGTTATTCCGTATTTTTTCGTATTTTTCGCATTTTTCTGTATTTTCCATTATTTTTTGCGTTATTCCGTATTTTTTTCGTATGTTTCGCATTTTTCTGTGATTTTCCTTATTTTTAGCATTTTTCTGCATTTTCCATTATTTTTTAAATTTTTCCATGTAGCATGTATATGCATGTTCGTACCTTGGAGTTTCGGACATTTCAACCTTGTTGATTTATGTATGTATATGGATTGAAGATAAATTACTCTACTTTTGTGGCTCTGGCTTTGCGACTCTCAGTTGAATTCCTAGTCGGCTTTCAGAGATCATCTAGATCTAAGCGATATTCAATCATTTGGGAAACTAACTGATTATTTGTATCAGATACAAGTTTAAGTAAATGTTTTACAAATTTTAAGCTACAACCAATTGTAAGCTATAATCAAACAATAAATACTAACTTTACGTTAAGTAGTACTAGTACCTTTTAAAATTAAACATGAAATTAGGATATGAATAAATATTTGTGACTTAAATTAAAGAATATGCTAGCCAAATATACGTTTGTGTGGATTTTAAAACCTCCGTTACTTCCAAAGCTAAGCCCACGACAATAAACGTGGATATATATCTTGTTCAGCGTAAAAAACTGCACCAGATAAGGTATGTTTCATATTGATTCGTACGTGGCACTAAGGTAACTTGCTTGTAAGTTTAACGAAAATGTGCATTTTTAAAAGCCGGAGATGCTTCTTTTGTTTGAAGTTTCCTTCCTGTCAAGGCTTCTACGGATCCAGATGTCAGAAGGCATATTTGAGTAAAGCAGATCTACTTTTGCGGGTAATGCGGCTCCGCATAAAACTCAGTGCAATAAGTCTAATTCATCATATAAAATCCCATATATATAAATACTAAATATCCAGCAATGAAAGATAACACCAATACATTTTTGCCAATATTTGCATTAAATATGATCATAAATTACTTCCAGTTTATTTTAACTTTATGCATGCATCAATAATAATTTGATATTATTAAAAAACATAAAATATATGCATTGTTGTGGTAGGTAGCGGTAGTGAAGCTTTTTATTTCAAAGCATGAAGGCAGTACAGTATTACAAAATCTTAATACGAATGAAAGAGATAACAGAACCATAAAAAATATTAGGACTGCTCTCTACTACCTGTCGACTAGGGGAAAATGTTTCGAGCCTTGAAAATTAAGTGCCTAAAGCAAGGATTTTGCCTCATTTGTAGCCTCATCATTCGCCATTCCCAATTCATCCACCGCATCAGTAGGATCTTGGTGGATTTCCACTACGTGCTCACCTATTTGTCCAAAAAGTTCACCCTGCAAGATTTCCTGTCTCAAACCAACGTCCAATTTATCATCCTTTTTCAAAAAAACTTTTCTGCTTCCTTGACTTAAAATCTTTGGTTCAGTGTTGTTCTTTGCAGAACTAAAATCGGCTATTTCCACTGTATTCTCAGTATGAAGTATTTCATTCATGATCTGGGGTGTCCCTTCTGCGTTCTCGCTACAAGCCTGCTCCTCCAAACTGGCAACTTTTAACGTTAGGTTCAGCTGCTTATCCTCAATTTTAAAAGAATGTTTGGAGTTTTTTTCATCTTCATGTTGTATTTTTTCTGAATCTAAATTTGAACTTCCTGGAGTTATCTCAGACTGCAGAACAGTCACTTTACTGGACGAAGAAAAACATGCAATCTCCACAATTAGGCATATTAAGCCTGAGAGTAACAGGACAAAACAGATAATAAACATGCCTAGAATATCTGGTAAGGAAATTTTGTCTCCAGGCACAATCTTGTTTGAGTTCGGATCTTTCACAGAAATATGCCAACTATACCTGAACGCTAAATCTTGCCACTGGTGCCACTTCAAACGTAATCCGCTGTCACTCATTCGAGCGTAGGTCTGCATCATCCAGTGACGGTTCACAGTGTACATTTCCACGAAGAATGGACGAAAGCCGAGATAATCAGGAAGGATGTAACACTCTGCGTCTGGCGCCTGAAGTTCGTTAACAATTAAACTTTTATAATAGAGTAAGTGTAAATTTTTATAGTTGGAACCACAAGCAAGCAAATATTTTCCACTGAGATAGGTGGCCATGTCCAGGTGTGAAATGTTATTAGGATTGTATTCTAGAAATGTTGCGTTTAGTTTTCCCAACAATTTTCTCATTTTGAAGTCTTGAAAATACTCTTCCGATGGAGATAAAAGCTCGTTTTTCCTCTTCAAAATTCGGTAACCTTTTGATAGCACTTCCTCAAGAGATTTGAAAGGTTGAGTTTGATCAGGAACGGTGAGAGTACTCATTATTCCATTTCCGTAGAAACCACAAATAAACATTCCCAGAAACTGGAGCAACACACAAAAACGAATTGTTTCCATGTATCGTTGAGCTGAGTTTCCCACAAATACGCCAACACAATCAATAATATGCCAAAAGAGCAAGTTTCCAGCAAGTTCCCCAACTCGTCGTATATGCGATAAGCAGACAGCAATAGCGACCATTGTACATATCCAAATAACCCAAGTAAGAGGGAGATACCAAGTGGAAAACCGTATCCCTCCCGTGTCGTTTTCTTTTAATCGACTTCTGCAATATATTAATACCTGCGTATCGTATGATGAAAAGGTTAGCCCTGTTTTGACCCAGTACCAATCTCTAATGCTATCACCATAATCTAAACGAGCTGCATCGTTGGAAATGTATTGTCCATAATATGATGTATCAGTATTCTTCCACACAGTTGCGTCCTTCTTGTCAAGTTGTATGAAGGAAACATTGTGTTTTTCGGACAGCAACATTGTTGACATGATATTCTCAGTACAAAGTCCGTATGCATTGCTCACAAACAAAAGTTTTTGGCAGGCAAACATATCGTTGCTATACTGATCAAAGTAACCTTTGTGTGCATGTAGCAGCGCATCAACTGTTTGTTCATTTCCGAGTTGGAAATATTTTCTGTGCAGAGCAAGCGGGTTACGAAATCTCCTCATGACTGCAACTTCAAACTTTCCATGTGCCATAGCATTTTCAGGACAATATCCATTGCAATCAATTTTGTACACAACGTCAAATTTGTTATCAACTTCTCCCACAACATAAAGTAAAACTTTCAGTGCGGGAAAATTTCTAACGCGGGAAGAAAACAGGTCTTTAAAATTGGGTGTATCAACTTTAGTCGCCGCAATTAAAATCAGTGTTGTTGGACGCATGGAAATTAGCCTAAACTGAACAATAGAATACACATTATAAAATAGAATAATATCGAAAGGCTGTGTGTATTTGAAGGAATTTGTTTGAAAGAAATCGTCATTCGTCATTTTGTAATAAATTCGGTATCGAATTGCATCTAAACCAGATTCAGCATTTATGATTGGATTACGCCAGTAGTAGAAAATCACTTCATAGCTTTCTTGAGAGGCTGACAAATATTTTAGAAATAAACCTATGCTGTTCTGCAGCGCCTTGTCTTCCTGGTATATGGTTTGGTTGGCATCAGAAATACTAACAGAGACAAGAAGTGTAACAGTCAACCACAACATGATTTCTTTTGTCTTTGTTTTATAATTTTTAAAAACTAGTATAATGATTTTCTAATTTGAAAATGGTAAACTGTCAACTATAAAGCGTAAAGTAAGGAAATTATACTTGTTCCGGCTTAAAACTCGAAAGTGCGAGGTATTGATCAGCTTAGGTCCCCAGACAGTGCTGCATTTCCTGAATTTTCAATGTAAGCTTATTACGAGTCACTTGTAGCATATGAAAGTGAAACTTTCTTGACTAACATCCGCAATATAAATATTTCAAAGAGTAAATGCACCGCGCTAATTATCAAACTCACTTATAAGTCTATGTATAGAAGAATGAGCACTACAATAACTTATTCACACGTTAACGCTTGATCATTAAAACTACACCATACTTAAACGCTATACACATTTAAATTGCACAATGATCAGACGACAAGTCACTTTTCAGTGATAAAGTCGAAAACTGTTTTTAGAAACATCAATTTTTCTCGCGATACCCGTTTCCGGGAATAAAGTAATTTTGAAATTGAGCCCGCTTTGAATAGAATATGATTTTATGTCACACAGTCACGAAATATACTCGAGTAACATTTACACAAGTGCTTCATTTGTCTTTGGATATGCTGCGTTATAGATAAAGTAACCGTAACTTGTTTTTCAGGTGTGGATCTATTTCAGTACTTTTTGACATATTTAAACATGTTATGTTGGACTGGCCACTAATTTTAGCAGCCTCGTGTCGTTGTGTTCAATATCTGGAGAAACATGTTGTGACCGTTTCCTATAAATATATTTAAACTTGTTTTTGTGCTACAGTTTGTTAGTATACATCTTATAGTTTTTTTCGTGAAAACTCCCACGGTGGAATTTCACGAAATTAGCTTTAATCGGGTCAGTTTTACGCGTAGATTACGAAGCTGCAATAAAACCGGCGTCTTCTCAAATCCCAGGAGAGCTACAGCCACATTTTGTGTTTTTAAATAAAACCCGGGCCCTTATTAGTATACTATCTTATAGTTTTTTTCGTGAAATTTGCGTCGTGGTAAGGCTGTGGTGGAAATGGGATATTTCACGTTACCTTATAATGTTACCTACTATGGCTAGAAGAGATTACAAGTTACCTAGTGTGGAGTTTTATTTTGGAATTTCATATTTTTTCTGATTTTAGTGGTAGGTAACATTAGAAGGTAACGTTAAAAAATATCATTGCCACGATCGGCTTACCGTGACCTCACTTTCTTTCTACATAATATTTTCTCCACTTATTCTCTTTATCTTTGTAGTTGCTGTATTTTTAATGGTTGTGAATAATTTGGTATAACCGTTGACTAGATGAAAACCCGAAGGGCTCTTGTTTACTGCCTATGTTATTTTTATATATCCCACTTTCTTATTCCAGTTTGACCTAAAAGGCGTTGCCCCTCTCAGCGGACATCTAAGCCTACAAATCTGTATCCTTGCTTAAGAATAGGCAAAGGGGTCACCAAACCTTTTAAATCGAGCTCCACAATCAATAGAAGTTCATATTGTGTTAATGCGATGTGTTGTCAATATTGAGAATAAGTGTTGCCACATCATTGTTGCACATACACACTATTTGTTTGGTAAATCTTGCTTCTATTCTAAACCTTATTATGATTATTTTTGGATGATACTAGAGAGGTCGTAACGGTGCGTTACTATGTAAAATAAGATTACGGGCTTCAGTGTTATAGATGAACTGTCAGGCATGCCAAATAGAATTTTTATATTGACATGATACTGATTGCATTTTATGTTTGGTAAATAAACTGTTGTTGTTTGAAAATCTTTGCTGAAGGTATGTATGTCTTAACAATTACTGACCACAAAGCCCTATTTGAGCAGATCCCAAAAATTTTTCCTTTGAAACTTGAATCGAAAATTTAGCATAGAGTAAAATTTCATTATTCTTATTGCACTAACAAGTTTGAATTCAAATTCATGAGGATTAGTTTCAGTGTTTATTTCAAACAATCAGTTTTATTATCATTCAAAGTTGACAGGAGCAATCAAAATGACGAAACAAAACTGTTCTGCTCACCCACTACAAATAGTATTGGTGATTTAGAACGAAATTAACTTGATCAAGTTTAAAGTCTTAATTCAAAACTTTCTACTTTCAATATGGGAATCTCTGCAATTTCCTGTATCATAAAACCACTAGAAATGTACTAAAAACCAGACTTTCAGTAAAATATTTTTCACTTTGATCCTTTCCACTAGCATTCGTAATGCAGTCTTGTATCTTGTAAAAGCCTTTATCAAATGATGGCGTATGGAATTAATGTATTGCGTCTGGTTTTAGTTATTTTTGCAGTGGGTGTGGCAACATTTGGAGCTACTTACATATTTACTCCTATGCATAGTCTGAATATATTTCCGTCCGTTGTATAAAGTGGTGAAAATGTATGTATGTATAAAATACTGATAGCATACGTAGTCAGTTTTTTAAAGTACTGCCCAGATTTTGATAATGTTTATCTCAAAGATAACTTGCAAAATTGAACTGATCTGCATATCGTCTGATGGACAAAGAAATCAACTTTTGAATGGCGGGTTCCTCATCGTAATAGGCATTCATGCGGAGCAGGTGAAGCCCCGGTTTTCGAAATGTTTTTCTTCGTACTTAATTTTAAATGATTTTTTTAAATGGTGGGAATCCAGTGTTCGACCAATCAACTATTTGATGATGGTGATGCCGATTTTTTTGTGTGATGATCTGTTACTTGAAGGCAGGCTTGAATCTGGACAATCTTGAGATGCGACTGCACTTGCAAGATTATGATCCTTGTGTATCGGGAGCCGATTTGAGCTTTGTTGGTGGATTTGCTTTAAAGAGGTGCTACATCGACCTGAAAAGCCTATTCTGATGTCCTGATTAAGCTAAAGGCCGCTTAAATCGAAAAACGTTGCCAAAAAATAAGATGATAAAGCTTTCTTATTGCATTTATATGTACCCTGTCACACTTTGAAGATCGCCAAGATGAATCTACGGGACAACAACTTGATTGAACTGTACCAAACTCTCTGCAGACCCTTCCTTGCCCCGTATACTGCGTTTGGTTCCTTAAAATTAAAACATTACTATCGTGGGAGGGGCAATTTCTCACACGAAAAGTAAAAAAAGGAGTCGTGTGCACAGAAGCCCCGCATTCTTCTCCAGAGGTATCTCAGCTCTTGAATAAATGAGGGAAATGTCTTTACAAGTTATTGGATATGATAATTATGGATAAATATTTAATATTCTATAGAAAATATGATAAAATACGTAAAATCGTTGTAAAAACGAGGACAAAGTAAAATCTGGGCATTATTTAAAAATAACTACGTATTTAAAAACTTTCTCGTGTGCTCGCTTAAAAACATGTTATTGTAGCTACAAGCTAATTTTGGCAAATAAGTGTTAACCAACCATGCTTACATAGTGAAGATGCTATACGTAACAGGATTTTTTTACTGTTAGAGTTTTATATCTACTCACGTCTCAGAATATTTCCTTCATTTGCCTATGTATATATAGCACAACATATTTATTGATGACGCATAGCAAATAAAATTCATCAAGCATTCAGCGCACATTTGTCGTCTTTACTATTGTATGTAATTTATTTAGTGGTTACGAATACAACTGACACAATTATTTATGACTTTAAACAAGCCAATCTCACTTAATATTTACACTGTTTATCTTCAAAATTTACAAATCTCAAAGAACCTATAATTTTGAAAGATTTACTAGCGTTCTGTTAGATACAATCAGAATTTTGCTGCTGAAAAGCTCTGGAGAAAATGCGAGAATAGAGATTCTTCTTGTTGCTTGCACCACTATACTAGCATTCTTTTATGAGTTTTGCATGACATCAAAGCTCATAGCGCCACCGGAGCCATACATAAGATTTTGAAAAGGAATGTCAAAAATATGATGGAGACTGAATATAAACAGAGGAAGTGGTAAGCGTATCATGTAGAAATGACAGCTCGGTGACAGAGCCAGTGCGTACTGCGCTCATAAAGAAAATGGAAGTAAATCCTATATTTATTTGTGTAACAAATTAAAACATTCTATTATGTTTTGATTCCATAAAAAAGTGCCAATTAATGCACACATACTTTTAACTTTTTGCATAAGAATGCTAAGCTTCAGCTCCGCTAATAACCCCTATGCATTCTGTAAAAAAGTGAACAAAGTACGGAAGCCTCTCTATGTCTTTTATTGGGGCACCGTGAGAGCTTCATGGGTAAGGCGGCAGCCAAAAACTTTCTGTTTATTTCTTCTCTTTCTTCAGATGAATATATTTGCTAGTTGACTGACGGCTGCTTAGATAATAATTTTTTGTGGTGGCTGCTAACTTTAAAGTTAAAGGGTGATGCCATTTAAGTAGTGTTGTGGTTAACAAAATATTTAAGACAATTAAGAAGGCAGTTGGGAAATTGGTGACTTCCGAAAGGGATCCAAACTGGTCAACGGTCACAATAAAATATTGATCGTAAGAATTTAAATTGTTGGTTTTGACGATTTAGTTTAATTGTTAATTATTCGTAGATTTCGATAGTTTGATAATCAACTCGTATTGAATTTTCTATTTTTTAAAAGAGGAACGTCAACTTTAACGTGAAAAAATGAGCGCAGAAGGTGAGGAGCAATCGGTGGGATCTACCTCTGGAGGAGATGGAGGTGAAGCCCAGGAGAGAATTAATACGATGGGAATTGAACAGTCAGATTGTGTGACCTCTTCGACGAATGAAAATGAAGGTAATCAAATTGTTAATTTGTTTTATGGTGGTCGTCATTTATTAATTGCCAAATTGTTGATTATCACGTAAACGTTAATTAGTGTTTTTGTCATTTTGTAATTTTTTAGACCCTCCCTTTTCCCAAAAATATTTGTACTTGTCAGCCATAAAATATATAATTACTGGTTCTGAAGCAATACCAGCGACTCCAAATTCGTCAACGTCCAGTTCTGGAGGCGATACTCCCCCAGAATCCCCTTCGTCCACAACTCCCACAGGAATCCAGTATTGTTGCTGTAAGGGTCACGTGTACCAATTGAGGAGTGGCTGTAAGCAAATAAATAATAATTAGAGCCCTTCTAAAAGTTCCCAGTTCAGCTTTAACAGTTGTTTGCCAATCATAAGTACTCAAATTCTTAGTCAACATTTAATTTATTGAAATACAAACAAATGGGGACTACCAAGGAATATCAAAAGATGAGAGAAAATGGGGAGATATTTTAAATTTATTTAATTTGACTTTTTTTTATATTTTACGATAAAATATACTGGGCACTAATGGTTACTCATCCATAAAAAATGGCAAGACAATCAACAATGAATAATTGTTTATTTTCGCTTTAACTAATTTATGGCTATTATCTTAAGAGAATATCAATATGTACGTTTGATAGAGAAGC
>JAQIXW010001503.1:0-19016 GCA_034700685.1 Willowsia buskii | reverse complement strand
TAAAGAGGTTCCTAAAAGCATCATTATAAGCAACCTTCAATTTTTTAATTGGATCCGGTTTTAATGGACACCAGAGACTCATGCAGTAAATTTAACTAAAATAAGTGTTGAATAGGTATCTCTTCACTTGTTCGCTGCAGTTTCGAAACCTTGTTGCTACAATGTTGGCACGAACATACAGTTCGCGTCTCCTCCTCTCCAGTTCTGACTCATCCCTATTCCAGCAGCTCACATCATATCCCAAGTATCTCACATTCTCACTCCATACAACTGACTTTCCACAAAACATTATTCGAGGCCTAGTTTCGTCGAAGCTTCGAGGAACAAAGCACTGGCAGATTGTTTTTGAGGGGTTAAAGACTAAAGTCAGTTCTTTAGCGTGTTCTTCACAAATATCTAGCAGTTTCTTCAGCGAATTTATACTTGAACTGAGCACACAAAAATCATCAGCAAAAGCTAAGTGATTAATTATTTTGTTGCCAATCCGACATCCATACCCACTTGATGTCAGACCAACGCTCAGTTAGTCAACATACACAGAAAATAAAAAAGGGCTAATCAGTCCTCCTTGGCGGCAGCTATTTCTGACAGGAAACGGGCGAGATATATAGTCACCCCATCTTACGACAAAGTACTGATGTCTAAACCAGTACCATAAAATTCTGATCGTGAAATAGTCCATTCCTCGTTCGATAAGTTTTTTTAATAGTGTCCAGTGATGGACTAAGTCAAAAGCTTTTGTTGCATCAAGATAAGCTACATAAACTGGTGTCATTACGCATGTAGTGGTGAGCAACGTGTTTCAAAGCGAACACTGCCATTTCAGTTCCAACTTTCCTCTTGTATCCGAATTGATTAGCTGTTGTCTCAAAAATATGCTGATTACGCATCAGAATAACTTTTTCCAACACCTTCGATATGATGCTGGCGATAGCAATAGGACGATAGTTCTTCATGGATTCTTTATCAAGATTGCTTTTCTTCACAATAGGAACAATTTGTACATTCATCAAAGCTTCTGGCAAGAAGCCATGTGTCATACAACTTTGAAACATGCATGCCAATATCTCACTTATATGAGGAGCTGCTAATTTCAAATTCTCAGCGCATATTCCATCGGATCCTCTTGCTTTCCCTGATTTTAAGCTACTAATAGCTTCTTGAACAGCGGAAGGAGTTATCAAGAAGGGTTGGGACAAGTTTACTTTGCCAATATAATCCATTACAAAATCTTTATGATGATCGCCATTGTTGCTGTTGAATAGCATTTCATAATTTGCTGCCCATAACTCGCTTATATCTGCTGCATTGGTCTTATCTTCAAGTTTTGTTGTAATGTTTTTTGTCCCTCTTTCAAAGCTTTTAATTGACAACCAGAATTTAGTAAAATCTTTGCCACTGTACTCCATGGCCAAATTTTCACGAAGCTGCTGCTCTCGTCGCTTTCTGCATTTCGCTAGTTGTCTCCTGAATTGCAATCTGCATTTCTTAACACGTGTATAGATATACTCGCACTTTCCATTTTGAATCCACTCAAGAAACGCCCCTCTGTACTCTTCGTATGACTCTTTCACGTTTTTATTCCAACCCGGAATGTAATGATGATTCCGCTTCTTCACTTGTTTGCAGAAATTACTCTGCACATGTTTATCACAATCTTGTAAAATGTTGACCAGATCATGGAAGAACTTACTAATTAGAGATTTATGGTGTTCGTTGTCACAGTTTGTTTCGCAACAGAGATCCAAATTGTCAATGAACGGCGACAGTCTGCCTAGCACAATATTTGAATACATATTTTTCCACTTTTGTGGGAGTTTTTTCCACTTGATATCGCAGATCTTATCTTGCGTATTTTCTTCACATTTTGTACCCAATTTACATGTCAGATCAACGTTTATAGTTAGAGGTACATGATCACTTGGATTAGCGTCAATAATAACTTCACAATTTAAAAATTGTATCTCGTCCATTATTAGAAAGTGATCTGGCCAGCTAACATGACCCTGGCCCTTACTACAGAATGTAAAAGTTGAAACTGGAAGATTGGATACATCGACAATATTTAAATCACATTCTTTACACATTGCAGTTAACTCGGAAAATTTATTATGTGTCGGAGAAATATTAAAATCCCCACCTATAATTATAGGCCCGTCGTGTGTTTTACTTATAGCTTCCATTCTTGCAATGTATTGCGTCTGTAGCTCACTATTTGCACTGCAGTTCACAGGAAAGTAAACGTTAATAATTAAAAGATTGCCAGCGTTTGTATTTATTACAATACCTTGTACTCGTGAGTCTTCAATATCTGAATCCCACGGTTTAATTGAGTCACATATCTTACGATTATACATAATAGCCAGGCCTCCATAAGGTCTTCCACTACACTTCACTTTGTGAGGAGGCATAGAACTTCTGTGTGTATACTCAAAGAAGCCATTAAAAATATCAAATTCATTTTCTTCAAAAGAATGAAGCCATGTTTCTTGTAATAAAATAATGTCATATTTTAACATTATGTTTGTTAACCACTTTCCATTGGCTTTAAGCCCCTGACAGTTCCATGTTAGGATGTTAATCATGATGGATTTTTCGGCACCTCTCTTTGTCCGGTCTGGCTCCGGCGTGTCTGGAAAAATTTTCTAACAAACCATCCTTTTGGCCATTTGTTAGGATCTAGGAATTCCTCAAACTTCTTATCTCCTTTGTCCAGCACAACTTTCCAGGATCGATATGTGTCAAACTTTGTAGACATTTGCTCAATATCCAAGACACGCCAGTTCCATTTGTCTTCCAAGTAGGACCTCATAACATCTGCAGTGGTGTCAACATGACATCTTGTCACAAACACTCTTGCAGGCTGCACTTGTGTTGATTTTAGTTCGTCACACTCATCTTTTCCAAACAATGAGCCTTTCCTCTTGTTTAATATGCATGATAATATGATGCAAAATTAAATATAATATGTAGTTACCGCATTTTGACTGAGGAAATAATAGCTGGTCACTGATTGAACGCTTCCTCGTCTGGTAGTCGTTGGAATGGAGTAATGGCCGATATACTTGAAATGCCGTGAAATACCACGCGTGTCTTCCGGTGAAAGCACTGCGGCACTTTGAATGAATTGTGGTGCTGCAATGACGAGTGCAAGAGCGATGATTTTCAGGGCAACTCGAGCCATGTCTGAGTCTTTCAAAATTTTCGATGTTTGCTAGGTACAGGTTAAATTATAACTGAATGCCTTAATCACTCTTGGAGCCTGGTTTTATACTCGTTCGTTGACATGACTTTCTGCATGCTCACGAATCACGCGGAGAAGGAAATAACGAAGTATGTCAAAATCAATTAGTTTGTTTTTTCTTATACTTTGCTTTAGCTTTGACTACTCACAATTAGACTTCAGACTTGCTTGCTGGGAGATATTTTTCATGAAAATTATCTTAACTGAGTTTTCATGTTTCTGTCTTGGACTCTCTACACCAAGGTTACACTTACTTAAAATGTGTCAACTCTGGAGTGGCAATTATTCACCGGAATACAAGGTGTTGATAGGCGTATTTGCATACTGTATTCAGGGTCTTATTCCTTAAAACACAGACCACTCGATCTGTAACAGAAAAAGCACGGGGTTTTTAATAGGGGAAATCACGGTTGTATGTTATGTAAAAAAACAAAATTGTGCTACATGTCTAAACAGTCCCCTTGTGCATGATCGTAATTGATAACATTCGTCATTATGTCATGTGTTTTCATAAATTGCAGACAATACAAATCAAAGCATTCTGTCAGTTTTCATTGAATATATAAGCAACTAACTTCACACCTGAATATAAGAAAAGTTTAAAGGTTCAGCGGTTGCATGACTCCTTTTGCAACAATTCAAATAATGAATGCAAAAGTAAATCAAAGTAGTTGTCAAGTATTTTGTTTACCAGAGTGCCTGGACGGTGTAATTTAGTATGTTTAAGAAAGCGCAGACAAGCGTGAACACTTTTCTACAACTTTAATCTAAAATGAGTATTTCATGTTTTTGAATCTAAGCTTCACAATTTTGCTGAATCGCTAAACTGACTTGTCATTGTTTAAAAAATAGATCATTAATCAATGACATGTTATTTTGATAGACAGTAGACTGACACATGCACGCATTGTAGGAAGCGTTGGAGTCGGAATCTAAAATCAAAGCAATATTGGTATTTTAGATTTGTCGTTACCTGCTCGTTATATAATGTTATGTCTGACAATCAGCAAAAGATGTGAGAGTTTTGTGTGAAAACACGGCCAAGTCTAATGTGCACTCTATATATTATGTAATTTTCAAGTACCATCAACAAACGAGACTAATTTGTCCCTGCATTGTTATTTTCTAAATGCACTCAATCATCATGGAAAAAGTGCATAGGTACATGCTTTTTGAAGTATTTATGCGGAACTGTTGAAGTGCATATTACATGAAAATTCGTTTAAGATAAGTCATACATACTTACAAGTTTATCGTTTTTGAATAATTAACATCGAACGACAACGACAAGTGCATCCGCACGAAACAAAAACAAATCAATAATTTGTCACAATGACACATATTTAAAAAATACAACCGTCTGGATTGAAAAGGGAATGAGCACACTCGACACATATTATTTTCCGAATTTGTGTAATCCAACGTCACAATAAGCTTGGTATAAAACGTAGTCCAGAAACTGTCATCATCATATCATTCACTCCAGAACTTTACATAAACAATCGTCTCGCCAGTAGTGACTTAAAAACTGCAAAGTTTTGACTTATACTTTAGCATTCGCTTAAAAATCACCATGGTTACCAGCAACTTTGCCACACTTGTCCTTCTTGCCGTTTTGGTAAGCTTAAGTGAGGGAGGGGCTATCCCAAAGATCAAAGAACAGTTTTGTTTTTCTAGGCAAATTCGCTTCAAATGCGGTTGAAACCTCAAATCGCGGGGGAATACAAGCGACAAGCTTTTATTTTCTCAGTCAAAATGCGGTAAGCTTACACAATATATAATAAATATTTTATAGTAGATTATCGACATATGTAATTTAGAAAGCAAAATATTCTCAACACAAATTTGTGTTTAGGCTGGCTGGGCTACAGCAGGGAATGATTGCGGCGCTAACCTTGGAGACACCGCGGGCCTTGTCAATATTGAAACAGAGGAGGAACTCGCCGAGGTAACCCGTATAATTGCAAGCTCAGATGACACTGGATCGACCTACTGGACTGGAGGAAGGTTTGATAGCGACAGTGCAGCATTTGTTTGGAACAATGGAGTAGAAATCAACTCAACAGTTCCATGGGACCAGGGTCACCCCAATACAAGGACTCCACTTACTCGAGTCCTTGCCTACACTGTAGGTGGATTTAAGTTGCGCACTGAATTCCAGACCGTATCTTTAAGATATATTTGCGAACTTGTTGCTTAAATTTAACAAATGTAAAATTACATATATTATATATAAATATATGTACCATACCTAAATGCAAAATATAACTTTCAGCATTCATGTGAAATGTCAATTTTGAAATTATACGAATAAAAGCTAACTTTAAATTTAAAAAACAAAACATTTTTGATTTTTCATAAACTACATACATACATAACATTTTTTTATATAACAAGAATTGTTTGAAGCGATTAAATAAAAGCGTTGGCATATGTTTTACTCAAACTTGTACAATTAGTACAATGACAATATTTGGCTCTCTCCTGTTTCTATTCTATTCTATAATTCTTTCAGACATAATTTTTCAAAAAATAAAAATAAAAGTACATAGTTATACATTTAAAACTTTCATTTGCATAAAGCAAAGAAACAAATTACACCCAGCGAATCTTTAATCATCGTTTTGTGGGCTTCAAAAATGTCAGCATAGCCCTAAAGATATCTTTTAATATCGTATTCCAAAACTTGATGGCAGAGATTCTTTTGATTGTATAATAATTTCTATAATGCAAGCGAATCGGCATGCACGACTTTCCAAATTTTCTCATAATTTTCTTCTCTAATACCGAGGAATTTTTCCATTTTCCATGGTGTTTCCAACTACTCAGTATTTTCAGCCCGTTCAAATGGAGAAGGCCACCCAGCCACAAAACTAGACTCCAAGCTATTGCTGCCAGAAGCGAAAATGATGCCAATATCGTAAGAACCAAAGGACCTTCAAAACGGTTTCTAAATTTGAATATCATACAGAAACTGTACATGACAAAGTTAATGGCAAATGTTTGAGTTGGCACAATAAATAGCTCGATTGGGTATAGAACCCTTTCCTGGAGGAGCAACACGCATCTGTATTCTAGCTGAAGAATGGAGGGATTCTCACGGAGTATATGAAGGGCTTTGTAGGAGGGGGGCTTTCTTCCGAGGCGAAGCTCGCGAAGAACAAATGGGACAAGATGAACTCCATAAACTGTGAAAATGAAGAGTGCAAACCAAGTTGTACAGGCAATTAGAAATGAGGCGTATAATGGATGAAGATGTACAATAGGGAGAAGGAGGTAGTGGAACCATGCGAAGTTATCAATATTCCTTGGAAGGAGGGACCTTAGGAAAATGGGGTGATCTGAGAAACACAAGTAGTAACCACAACAAACGAACACTGCAAGAACACAGCCAACTGTTGTGGTAAATGCTAATGTAAAGTCCATCAATTTTGTCAATTTACTCTGATTTGGATAAAATTTGGGTAGATACAATCCTAGAATTTCGAAACAGACAAAAAAATATCCATTTGTCAGGTGAAGTTGTTAATGTTAAAATACATAGAAATGATTGCTTACTATTTATTCGCCTCAAGTAAATAAGAATTCCATTGAAAGCTGCCAAGCACTCATCATGGAAAAACACAAACACAGCCCACACTTCCAAGGGAACAAATCCAATCAATGTAAAAGTGTATGCAATGTTAAAGTAGAAGAGATTCCGCGCTCGGTAGAATCGAAACGCTTGAAACAAAACGAACATTAGCCATACGACTTGACTAAGAAAGTTGAATTTGGTTTTACGTAAACCCCTTTCCGAACGCACAAAAAGTAGCAATTGTGGGGAAAATTCGAATGGAATTATACCAAGTTTTACGGTTTGGTTAGTGAATAACCCTAAAAATCTGTAGAGTATATTGCTTATCATATTTCAGCTCTTTTGTCTTTATTCTTTGCCTTTTGAGCCACAAATGTAGTCAGAGAAATATAAATAATTCTGGTTCATGAGTTCAACTGAAAATGAAACACTTGAGTCGTGGAATCGGCATACGATTTTTAGTTTTTAAGCAAATATGAATTCTACCAGTTGTCTCATAATAACTTGCGCGTTAGATATGATGTTATTATAAAACCTGTTATTTTCCAAATCGTTATCATTTTTTACCAAAAAACTTTCAGTAATGTTTACCTAAATTAGAGGGTTTAGATGGGTTTGATTATTTCCTACAAACGTATCATCAGTATAGTCAAACGATTATCTGGAAGATTTCAGGTTACAATGTCATCATGTAACAAAATGAACTTAACTTCAAAGGATTGCTGATATTATTTCAATTTGGATTGTATAACACAAAGGCAATTTCAGCGAGCTAATAAATTATATGACATTACTACTTCTACATACCTACATATAATGTGCATAATGACGCTTAATGGAATACGGATATAGGTAGTTAAAATAATTTTTCTGATGTGAATTCACTGTTCCTAATTTTTCATCAATTTTATTTCATTCATATCATTTTGCCCCGTTTCTCAGACAGAATAAATAAATAAGTTAAATAATAAGAATAAGAAACTATGATTTCTCAAGCCATTTGAAAAAATTAAAAGCAATTGAAAACTTCAAGTTAAAAAAGTATTTTGTAGAAATACTGATGAGTTTCTTAACGACGAAAGAAAAGAGCTGGGGCACCGTAAGCGATTCCAGCGGTGGATCCGTACCTGTAAATGGAATATTTTAAGTGTGCTTATAAACAAATAGACTGTTTTGCTTATTTCATAAGTGTTTCGAAGATTTTAGAATTGTCTGAAAGTTTAAAAAAAATCGAAATGTAAAAATACCTGCGAATGCCAGTGTCCGCGCTAATTGCGAAAGGGTTATGGTAGCTGGGTCCGCTAAGGGGTGCTGGAAAGCCAGCAAAAAGTAGTTGGGCCGAGGCAACAGCCACCAAAGCCAAAACGACAAGGACCTTAGAAATATTTTCAAAAAAGCCACTATAACACCTATAGAAATTTAAACTCTTGACTACGTCATTTGAAAAAAATTAACTTCCAAAAACTTACGTATTTAATCATGTTGATAATTTTCCTGAATTTTTCTGCACACAGAGATCACAATTTGAAAAATCGAAGATTTTCAGGGAATTATTATTTTTAAGAGGATTGTTGTAAGAGGAGAGACGGTTGAGTTGTGATTTTCTGACTTAAGGGTACACTTTTTATATATGCTTGGAAAATCCTTTAAAAATCCCAAGTTACATAAAATGACGGCTTATTGATATTATTATGAATTTTTGCACTACATAGCATAATAATCAATTGGTTAGTACTAAAGGCTTCACGATAATATAATATCTACTCTGCGCCATGTGTGGACAATATTTCTCATAATGCTTGTCTAAAAGCATTTCTTCAAAGCTGGTCATCTTGTGGTCATTGGCTAGTATAAGCCGCTTATTTAATGTTAGCTATGCATTCTTAAGAAGATGCTTAGTGAGATCATTTCACATTTTGTGACTTGACTTGTTATGCGAGATGCTGCGTTTTTTCTGACAAAGTCATGTCTTTTTCAAACATAAATTGGTGTATAAATGACGTAAAGGGTGAGGCACAGCGTGAACTCATTCATAATATAAAAAATCTATAAACATATTCAGAGTCAAGGAATTTATCTAGCCGTACTTTTGGTATTATCGCCCAATCATCAGATCAGTAGTAAAAAAATGGGCAATGAGTCTTCCAAAAAAATTATATTATTAGCAAAGGAAAGAGATCGAAAGGAAGGTTAAGTTTAAAAATGTAAATTGTTAAAGGAGTTTAAAAACTGAAATAATTTGTTGAGTAGTTTTGGAATGATGATCATGAAAGCGAGTTACATTCGCGTGGCACGATGACACGACAACGACACGATGATGTGACAACGATTATTATATTATTTTGATATTTTCTGATGATGCTTTTTGATTTCATTGAGTACGCTAGAAAAAATACTAAAACAGAGATATTACGAGTCAATTACAGAGGAAAAAAAACAAGATAGAAATCCATGATCCATTTTTGGGAACATGTTTTTTTGTCCTAATTCATGGGTCAAATGCAACATTAAGGAATGACACATTAAAATAATAAAAATTCGTGCAAGATTTGTTGTCAATAAATTAAATAAATTATTGGGTATCGTTTTCCTTCCATAAACTTGAATAGTTCAATATGTTTCGGTTCCGAGTGCCAAAAATATGTCGATTGTCACCGGTACTGCTAACTTGTTTTGCTTTTCGAGGAAACTCATAAATTAACACCAGCTTTGATTGTTAGTTCAATTTTGTTTCATCATGCATCATCATAGGCATGGAGTTTCAGGGTTATAATTTAAGACGCGAATAAAATTAATAATACATCGTGTATAGCTTTTATAAATACCCTTTCAATTAATTCAAACATAAGAGAAAATATGAGCTTACGCATGGAGTTGCGAATTATGTAACAGAGCATTATCAAGATGACAATGACTACTGTACTGTAGGGACAACGCATGGACATAGACGACAACTCCCTAAAAAACTATTTTTTGCCTACGGATTTGATGAATTTATGAATGTTGATGTAGTCCCAGTCATCAGTTATCACCACAATCACAATGAAACACTTATCATCCAATACCATCACAATCGTCATAAAAAGCAAATATTATACGAATGCAGCCACTGCCCACAAAATGTGGACACCTCTCCTTGCATGAGTTAGTTAGGTCAGTTAAAAGCTTGCGAAAAAAATGTGCCGTTGATGATGGTGACTAATGACTAATTTATGTGCGAATTTTAGCTTTCGGAATTTTACACCTGTGCCTTTTTTGCCATTCAGTAGCCGTTGGTTGTAGCATTGGCGATTTCTGCTGTCTATTCACCTGCCAATTTCCCTTTATCCCTTTTAAGGTGATAAAAGCGTTTCAATAATTTAATTTAACAAGCAGCTGGACAGTTACAAAGACTACGGCCAATAACTTGTGTCAACGCTTTCGTGCCGATTTTGATTTGGATCATGAAAAAATGACATGACACGCTTAAAAATTGGGAGTAAACTATAAAACTTTGATTGGAGTAATTGATGATATCTGTTTTTTAACAAGCGAAAAAACTTCAAATTTACATTAGGATAGGTCTCATCGATCACGATTTCAGATTAAGACATGAAATATTCTTCTTAAAATTCTGTTTAGGTATCTTATTTAGGCTTTGTCTCAAGTCACCCTGTTTCCTGTGACTTTGGCACGTGGATAACATCGTTTCTGATGCTCTGATTAGTATATCAATTTTTTCGCTCAAGTTCAATAAAACCAGCATATTTCCAACCATTTACATATATATCAATCAGGTCAACTATTTGAAAGACAAAAGAAAAGTGAATAGGAACAAAGCAGTTTCATACGTGCGTAGGTATTTGTATCGAATTCCTCTGAGATTCATTACCAATTCAGTGTCGTGATTCTACTTGCTGTTTCCTTCGTTTTTTGTGAGCTCTCATCATCATCATCGTGGTCATCATGGCTTGTGCTTTTTGAGTAAACAGTAAAGCTGCCTTCTTCAGGGGATATGATGTCGAAAAGGCTTATATAGAGAGTTGATGATAATGACGAATTTTTTGGCTGATTATCCGAGTTGACTACTTTATTATGACGGAGGAGAGCATTTTTAAAGAGATTTTGTTCCTCTCTTTTTGTTGTGTAATTTTGGGCTGAAAAATTGCAAAGATTTTTTTTCTCGAATTAAATTAAAAGGTCGACACGTGGCTGATCACTTTATACTATGGACTATGTGTGCACAAGTAGAGTTAGTAGAGAATTAGACCGACCCATCCCTTCTCTCGAAACTGAGATGAGAGTGGAATGGCCTTTGTTTTTTACGCACAATCAGCGTTTTAAATGCAAGAAAAAGGAAGTGGTAGTTCCATTTCTCATTAGATTTTATTGTAGTTGATTTAATTAAACGAAAAAAAGCCTAAAGTAATATATAATACTTATATCTTATCCTTTTTGAAAGGTAAATGGAAAATTATGCAAAAAATTGAGTAGTAGTAAATTATGAGATTAAGTTACATATTATTTGAAAATAGAGTGGTTTCATAATGAGGTTTCTTTCTTGCTGAATGCTGAACAACTACGTGAGGATACACCGCCCTTAACCTTGCCTTGTAGCCAGATCAGAATTGAATATTTAAAGTAAGGTTTATGAATATGTGGGCGGTTTAGTCTTCCTGCCAAAATGTGTATTAATTATTTTTATTTCCTAATAAGATGATATGACTATTTTGTAACTTCTGAACACACACAAGTAGCTAAAATTGCAGCCATTGAAGACAGTAAAGTGAATGAAGTTTATAACATGATACATGAAGGGGTATCGTGAGATAATATTTAGTGACCGGTTTAACTTCCTCTTCTGAGACCATCTTCTAAATCTGAGGGAGGGGGGTTGAGTGCGCAGTGAATGCTGATGTTAGATGGAGAATGTATTTACAGACAAACTAGCGAACTTCAGAACAAATTCAGACTTTCTGTTTGACGCTAAAGGGCTATATGGCTCAATAAGGAAATGGTGTGAATGAATTTTTACAACAAACTAGACTGAGACTGAATACATACTAAAACAAAATGAGACAAAACATGAAATTCGTGAGCAAATACCAGATCCTTGACTTTGCATCAAATTACAATATCATCCACTTTTTTGTTTCTTCATCAATTTTCAATCAGAGCAAGCCTACACCTAAGGCGAGGTTTTGTTTTACTACATGATTTTGCTAGCCCAACCAGAGACACGAGATCATGCGAACATAATAATTTGTACTACGTTTGATTCTTGACATTTTTTTCTTAAACATTCTGCAACTTTTCTTTTTTTATTGTTCAAGTTCCATTTTAAAAATATAATATAGACTTTATAGTTCAGTGTACAGTTGTTACAGTTCATTACTATGCATTTTGTTTCTTTCATTCAACTTTTTGAGTTTTCCAGCAAAAATAAAAGTTTTTTATCAATAAATTCTATCTCCGAAGAGCTGTGAATGTAACAAGTAATGTTAACAATTAAATGTTTCAGCAATAAATTACATTTTAACAGTTATCAGCCTATTGTCTACTAAGCTAATTAGAATTAAACCGCACCAGCAGCAGAAAAGAAGTAAATAAATCAGCATTTGAACTGAAAAAGCACCACCGAAAAGTATAAAGCACACGTCCCGATATTGCATAGCTAACTAAACAATTCTTTTTACAAACATAATAATTTACACATCTTTAAAAAGTAGTATGCAAACATTCGATCAACGAAACAATTATGTATAAATCAGCATTGTTTTACGCCCCATGCCAACAGATTAATTTACACATAAGTACATGCGATACGACACTTATTTAAACCGAAAAAATAAGGCTTAAACTAAATAAACAAGCAACCTCTCTACGAGTTTTTGTGTGACTGGTAATTGTAAACTTAAATTTGAAAATCGTTTAAGCCTCCTTAATTATCAACAAGTCTTCTTCAGTGCCCCGTTTTTTGATCTCTTGTTACTATTACAGTCATCTACCACTCTCCATCCCGAATCTACATCTAGTTTCCCAGATCCTTCCAACTGGCGTACCGTTTTCCTGCCAAAGCCGACCAGCCAAATGAAACCAATGATGATGCAGGCGACTGACTCAATGTTGTAACCGTCTGTGATGATTTTACATTTCGAGTCCGATGACTTGCAAGCCTAGAGAAATAAATGATAAACAAATTACATTACATGTCACTATATCACTTCTTTGATTTTCTTACACCCAGCATTTAAACTCAAAGGTAAATTTAAAAGTTATCTTATGATAAGAACCTTTTCTAATTCTGAAGTACTGCAATCATTTGATTCATCTCCTTCACAAACTTTTGTCGTCAGTGGATCCACAAACCAGAGAGCCACTGTGCTTGGCCAATTTCCTCCCAAGTTACAGATGGTGTTCAGTAATGTCATGTATGTTCCCCCGACAGTGGGATCGCTGATTTGTGAGAAGAAACTCATGATGGACACAAACATTGTGTACAAGGCAACCTGAGAATGGATTATATCAAGAGAAGCATAATTTAATTTGAAATTGGGCATGTTTGATTTGATAACCATGGCATTTGGAATTTCTCAGAAAGCAAACCTGATGGAACGCTGAAACAATGATGACCACTGCGTAATAGTATACATCCGGTTCTCCTTTTCCCTCCGGAGCACTCTTTGCATTCTGAACAACAATTTTTGTCCACTCCACCAGCGCGACAAATACCGCTCCCATGACAAGCCTTATCGGCATCGCTTTGATAAACATGTTCAACGGTCTATCCTTTGTATACCTGCTGATCAACAACGGCAATACAATCTGCACAGGCGTCATTGGCACTGCCAACAGAGCCAATTTACTCTTCGGAATCCCATACTCCACTAATTTCAATGGCGTCACAGCATCTGCAGCGGCGAATCCAATTTTACACGTGAAGAGGAGCAATACCAGCTTTTGAACTTTCCTCAAGGAGACGATCCTACCGAGCAGTTTGTACGTTTCAAATACTGTGATATCGGACTCGTCAGATTTTTCGTGCTTGGTCATCACAAGGGTGGTTGTGATCAAGAAGACGATGCCCCAAAAAAAGAGGAAGCCAGGAAGGGTGACCTCTCCCACGGCGGAGGGTTCTGATCTCAGGTAATTGTTGCAAAAGTCAGGCGACTCGAGAGCGAGGAAGAGGACGTAGCCGAGGAAGTAGCCGGCTGTTTGTCCAACACTGTTCATTGTTGAGCCGAGGGCAACGTTTTCTCTAGAAAACAAAAATTATGGATTAAATGTCGAATTAATGATTGTTCAATTAATAAGAAAGCCCAAATTCAGTTCAATCTGTAAATTATCAATTATTCTACCTGCTCAACATGGTCAACGCCCAGCCATCAACAGCAATATCCTGCGTTGCTGCCAAAAAATTCAATGCAAAGAACACCCCCGTAATCTGATAAATTCCTCCATTGTCAATCAAGCTGTCTACCGAGTAGCTCAGCCCAATCATAAAGAAACCGAGAAGGTATTGCATAGGAACCAACCATGTTTTTCTCCTTCCAAACGAACTCACGTACAAACTGTCCACAACCGGAGCCCAAAGTAGTTTCAAACTAAAAGGCCAATATGCAAAACTAAACTTAGCTTGGTCGGAGTAGTGATAATTGCGATTCTGAAGGATCATAGGGATCGAAGCTATGAGACCCAGGGGGATTCCTTGGAGTATGTAGAGGAGAAGAAGGAGGGCGAGGTTTGGGAGATCTTTCCATATTGAGGATGTTGCCGCAGCGCAAGATTTTTGCGGAGATTTGGTCTTTGCCATTTTAAAATTTAAAGATAAATTAGTAATATCTATTATGGTCAGGACGCTTTGATTTAAAGAAAAATAACAAGTTGGAGTGCTGAGAAATTCAGGAATCACGATTTAAAACTTCTGTTGTCTGTTCTGTCGTCACGTTCCATTTTAAGAGTATTCAATATTTGCACCGGTTACAGCTCAATTCACTACATCAACATGATTAGTGATTGTAAGACCTCACGTCAACGTAGTTTCCTTAACTATGAATTTGTGACAAGCGACCTTTCTAATTAACCCATTATTTTTCTAACTGTACTTCTGAATTTAGAATTCTTGCGGGTCACGGGTTGTGAACAAATTTTAATGAAGTCACAACGATACGCCCACGACTCAAAACTACAAATTATTCAAAATTCAGCAGCTGGATCGGTAAACTTTTTCAAGGTGAGATGGGACATGAGAATTGAGATCTTTACTTAATTGCCTGCTGACCGATACAGCTACAGCTGGCTCTAGAGTGTGTTCTCTAGCAAGTAAACAGAGCAATGTCCCATTCCCATATTACGCTGACGTGTGCCAAAAATAGTACACCTGCACCTTTGCTGCTGGCTACTTCTTTTTCTATTTTCTGTCACAGAACTCATTCAAATTTCCGGAATCCCACTTTTTAGCACAACAAACTGGGGTACCATGAAATGAATGCTCTGTTTTTGATAAATGATACGTCAGGTCAGAGCCTGCGAACACTTATATGCGAAATCATGTCGTATTTTCAATTTTACGTTCATATTCATATTATCATCAATGCAAAATAGAATTAAGCAATCCAATGTGGACATCAATCAGCAGCATTAATTAAGACATACATGTATGACGTTTTACAAATAGCACTTTGGAAACATTTTTTTCAGTTTATTACAGTATTTAATCTGTGTCATTGTCATGGTTCAAGAAGGGTTAGCTCTTCATATTCTTTAAATCTCAAAACTATTTCCTCAGCGATTTGCTCGGCTTTCGAGGGATGATCATCAATCCACTTATCAACCATCTTTGCGAATGACTCAGCAGAGGAGTCCTTGATGTTCACTTCACTGATGTTACCTTTACTCATAATTTCAGCCATTCCAGGTCCCACGGCAACGTTAAATCCCATCCAGAAACCGAATTCGATTTTCTTTCGGTATTCTAATAAAACTTTCTACAAAAGCATGGGGACCCATAAAATCGTAAAGAATTTCTCATTAGTATTTTTCTTTTTTATTATAATAATTATTAAGGTTAATCTCGCATTACCCCAAGAGTTAAATTTGATGGATGGCCAAAGTCTTGTGTAACTTTATTGAAAGTATCCGTGTACACTTGCAGCAGTTCGTGCAAATGATTCTGTCGCAATTTTGTTGGCACACTTGTGAAGAAAAAGTAGCCCAAATCTATCGCTGGAGAATTGTAGCGAGTGAGCTAGTAGAATTAACAGAGTTAATTATTATAAATTTAAAAAACGAGGCTTTTAAAAGTAGGTACAATTTGTTTTGCTGTAACCTGTAAATCTATAACGATATGACGTTGTATCTGATTCGTTTCCTTGTCCTTTAGAAACAACATGTTATTGTTCCTGTAATCTCTGAAATTGGTAATCATCAAGACATTTTATGGAATGCTAAACAATTGTTTTATTATGAGTAATGCATATTAATATACAATACAACTGTAAACTGACCCATGGCATAAAACCAGCAAACTGTCTTCATCCTGCTTTTTCAGTGTCTCGATGATAATGTTCATCGGCTTTCCCATGAACGTTGTTAACTTTTTGGCAATATTTGAGGCACCCTGGATTTCACTTCTCTGTGGAAAATTGAAGCCCGACATTAGAGAAGGATCAAAAGTTATATTTTCTCAATTATCTGTATACCTCCAAAATTTTGATATGTGAAGTGATGTCGTTGTCGAACAGAGGCTCCATCGTCGACACAATATTTGGCTTGTCATAGTCGTAGCATTCATGGTCCAAGTTTGGGAATTTAGCGAAAAATTTCTTTGCTCCTCCAGTCTCCTTTATCATGACATCGGCAAGGCCGTGGTGCTTCGCTAGTGTTTCTATTGCAAGTCTTTAACAAATACAGTTTGTAATGTACCAGATGGTTAATTTATTCATCATATGAGATCAATTTTATTACCATAGCATTAATATGCATACTTGGAAATTTGAATGTCCGGGAGGCTTTTGTCATCTAATATTTCATAGCCCTTGTTCACAAGGTTTTCCAGGACAATCGCCTTCGCATCACCGTGATAGCACTTGGGGTAAAAATCAATGAAGCCTTCAATGCTTCATTTTATCATTATTTAAGCGTGTATAAATTTTTTATCATCAATAGAAATCTTATCAATGCGTTAGTGAAGTTGATTTACCCTTTTAAATGGCACATTTCGTTTGCTGCTGCCACATAAGCCCCAAAAAATGTTGCCTCTGTTTCAAATGCCTTCATTTCCTCCAACATTTCCTCATGGGAAAAATTTTCTTTCCGCAGTTTTACAAACAAATGTAAAGGCTGCACTTCAGGATTGACATAGTTTACGGTGACATGCTTTGTGAAGCACGTAAATCCCACTTCCTGTGGACCTGCATCTTTAACAATGACATCGGATACGGCCTCACTAATTCCGTTTGATCGCACAATATCTTTCAGTTTTTGCTTGAATTCCATTTCACTTGAAGAGGAGGGATGATTTTCTGCTTTTTGGCTCATTGTGTATAGTTTCAAGGGAATGTCAAGCAGATTCAAACTTAATTTTTTTAAATCTTGGACTTTGACTTTGGAAATGTTTTCAGCAGCCCTGGAAAGACCAACGGAGCTACACACTATGCTTGTTCATCCATATCATAGCGAACGGATAGACATGCATTGAAAGCATTTTCCTTAACAAGATCTCCAGTTTTATATCTTTATTCGGTGTTTTATCACATGTGTGCTGTCTCTCGCTGTACATTTTTTGTCGAAATAATGAACTATGGAAAATTGGAAAGATATATGCCATATATCCCTATAAAACAGTATGTAAATATATGAGTGGATAGCTTTGTAGATTTTATCATATACTCGGATCATACAGCGAAAAAATGCTGTACCCGACGCCAACAAAGACATCGCATTAAAAAGTTCTAATTGTGTTGCACACAGAATGTGTTAGCCTTGCTACACAATTCCCTACCCACGCTATTTAAATACAATACAATCATCTACGAATCAAATACAACAGTTGCAGCCTTGCAGTAGTAAAAAGTTAAAACATCTACCTTTGCTTCAAGAATAAAACAAAAAATTTACCTGTGGCCATTTCATGGTCACTCCGTATTTACACTAAGATGAGTGGATGAGTTCATAGCTGCAGATTTAGATTCTAGAGAATTTATAAAAAACACCCGTAAAAGAATAATTTTGTCTCGACTTACCCATGGGGAGGGGGGGTTCAAGGATTCACATGCTTTCTAGCATGCTTAAATATTTACCTTAATAACTACCTTAATTGACTTCCTGTTCCACCAATAACGCCACGACAACATAAAAGACTCAAAGCTACCAATTATTAACTTTTATCCTATAGTTATGTTCATGAAGTTTTTTGTATACGAGTACACGGCATGGCTGTAAATACAGTGGAACATGGAAAATTTTGTGTTTTACATTGTTTTACAATGAGACTTTTAAAATGTGTAATTTTCTCTTATGACAGAATCTTTCAAAATGCATGTATTTTACCATAATGCAACATTTTCTATAATTCCGGCAACAATTTGGGTCTAGATGTAAGTATATGATGATGAATTTAATACATTTTGATAAGAGCTACCAAAATTTTTATTGTAAATACTTTAGTGTAACTACAACTATCTCCGGTCAATGCTCGTTTAAAACATAAATTTGGTTTCGTCTCTAAAATGATGAAACGAAGTAGACATTTGATTACAGTTTACAGTTAATTCTGTGTGTGGTTCAAACTAACAGATATATACATTTTTTTAAATGTTGACTGTTGTATAATTTGGTTCAATGTTAAATATCAAAGCAGTCATTAGTTAGGACAGATTGAAGTTATCACATTCGTTTTAATCAAACATTGAACGTGAAAAAGGAAAACATGTAGTGTTTGAAACTTTTAGTCCTCATAGAATCTTCTGGCTGCAGTATACCCTTTGTGCATTGTACATACCAAATATTCCAGAAAAAATCTACATACAATCTCGAAAATGTTGAGTTATAGATTCTATCTTGCGTTAAGCTTAGCAATTCCATATTGTGCCAAATTTGGCGTTTGCAAATATACTTGGGATAGTGGCAACAACCTTTTCATCAAATTGCCGGAAAAGCAAAGAAGAAGAAATGCCAAAATCGCAAATTTCAACTTGTTTCTTCTGCTGTCCTGGA
>JAQIXW010001502.1:0-19018 GCA_034700685.1 Willowsia buskii | reverse complement strand
AGTTGTACTAGGCATTTCAAAATCATTGTTATATGGCAAAAGGACTTCATAGTTTAAGTAAATTTGCAAGGCACATTTGTATAAAATTATTTTTGGCGAAAATACATACGCCTTGCCGTTGGTATTTGTCAGTACAAAGTTGTGGTATTCAATGTTTAATTCTGGAATCCTTAACTTTGAAAAACGAATCACTGATATGATAACTGGTGAAGCAAATGATATGAAATCTTGCGTGTTTTTATCTGGCGTGGACACATTTATCTTATTCTGTTGGTCTTTTAAAATTATGTCATACTCTTCGCTTTTGATTGAATTGTATGTAGTGACATGAATGAGGCAATCAGAGAATGCATTCATAAGTGGATTTATGTTTATTGTTGTCGAAACTATAAATCCAACTAGCATAATGAAAATAAGAAATAATGACAAATTCATATTGATTTTTCAGTGTAAACTGAGTACTACAAAATTGACCAGGAAATTTAAATACAAAATTCTGAAATGTCTACGCGCTTAAATAATAAAATTATACAAAATTTAAGCTGCGACCCAATATAGTTGATTTATCCGTTGAGGAATTATAAACGTAATTTTGATAACTATTGAGCAAGCCAGACAAATTCAATGGAGTAAAATCATCCCATATAGGAAAGAGGTCGGAATTCATCTCAAAAATTTGAAAATTTATTATAATAGGCTGATAGAGCATCAAAAAGTAAGTAGAATTAATCTTTAATCAAATCACTTTAATTAATCAAAATGTATTCGCCATTTTCTGTGGCAAAGCACCAAAAGTCAAAAACGCGTTCCGCGGGATTTAGCTAGTGTCCATAAATTTTTACGCACGGGCTTGAAAATACGCACATTAAATGCGGCGCAATTAAATTATCTAGAAGGCACTTTTCTTGGAAGTTTGATATTTGACCTTGTTCAAAAGTAATAAAATAGAACATTGAAATTGAGGTTACTTTTCACCCTAAATATGGTTCATGAAGGTGAATTTCTAGCGACGAAATAAAAGAGGCATTACGCCCTGCAAAAGTTTTTAAATGTTGACAAGCCGTAAGCTTTTTCTCATGGGGTTTTAAGAATTTCAAATTGCTGTGGTTCAAATGTCAAGAACTTCAAATTTCACACATTATTAAGCTGTGGTCAATTCTAGTCTGTTATTACCATATGATTATAGGTGTACTCATTAAGTTTATATAATTTAAAGCTACTCACTGAAATTTGTATTTGCTTTTCTGTTTATCTGTCCAAATGTTTTTGTATTTTGAATTCCAGAAAATACCATATACTCTGAAATGACCCCTCGGAAGGATACATTGTTTGCTATTAAAATGCACATTAACGTATTCATTGGATAGTCCAGCGGTAATAAGAAAACATTTCCGCATTGATATTTTGACTTTATGCCTACTAATTCAGAACTTATGTGACGCAAGTAGTTGGTTGAGGTAGTTGTTTGGTATATACATATTTACACAGGTCAAATGAACATTTCACGTGAAAATTGGTTAGACAATATATAAAACTATCTTACTAGCAACTTCCTGATTACTAATAGAGGTACGAGGAAATAGGAAGCAACTTTTTATATTTTTATAAATTAGAATAAAAAATTTTGTATGGACTTCCACGAAATGAGACAATACAACGACTTTAGGCTTTACCATACGAATTGATATTTTTGTTGTAAAACTACTACTAGGAAAGAGGAAGCAGCAGCTTATTCGTACAGGAAATTACAGTAGTTTATATTTTCCGCATGTGCAAGATATCCACTTAAATTACTTCTCGTCTCATTTCGTGAATTGTTTCACATGCTCACGGTAACTGCTTTTGTATTTTCTGACTATTAAATATATTTAAAATACGATATAAATTTTTGATCCAAAGTCAGGAAACGTTTAGTGCATAGTATTCAGTATATTGTTTGTAAAAAAAAGTTCTGATTCCATAGTGCTGTTAGCATTAGTTTTGCAGTTAAGACAATGAAAATACATTTTGCGATCGGATTTTTCCTGATATTTACAAAGCCGAGTGACCAACGGCTAAGTTACTATGAATTGCTGCAACCATTTAAAAATGTTTATTACATTACATTTAGTCAATTATAAATTCTATGACACTAACAATAATTTAATCTTAGGCAACAAAAACAAACCAAATTTTATCAGATTGTCTGATATTCCAATTGTTAATTCTGCACATATATGGAAGCAAAGGTTGGTAGCTTCTTCAGGAAATATATTCTGCAACAATGGGATTTTTGAATTAGATGAGAATTTGTCGAAGTTTTCATTTCGTCCTGAGAATGCACTACACAAAATTCTATGCTTTGTACAAGTGCATGTGATTCTTTTTTGTGACAAACGTTTTGATTTAGGATATCCGGAAATGGACATGTACGCATTTTTTTATCACGTCCGTTTTGTTGCGCATTATTTCAAAGACATGATATATAGATATAGCATCAACGAAGCATCTTTAAATTCTCCACATTTCAAGTCTGGAATTTATCAAATTTTGATTACACCTCTGTCAAATCATCCGGGTTTTTGGGAACAGTGGGCCGTGCTCACAGATCAGGATTCCGGCATTCCAAAATTCTATCATCCGACATGGATTGCAAATGAAAACGTCAAAATCATTTTCAGAATTCATAAAAAACTATCAATACACTTTGTCGTAAAAGCCGCGATCGACTTGTTTGCGGAGAAAAACGGATATTCCAGAAACTTGGAAACTTATATTACAATAGATCTAACAAATTGGAAAACTTGCTACACAGAAGAACACGTTGAGAAACTTTTGTTCAGGCAAGTATGCCATACGAGTTTATTATTACTTGGATGGACAAAAGTAAAAAGATAACCGGTAGTGGAGTTATGCAAATTCAAGAGACCGAAAAGGTTTGGTTAGGAAGGGTTCAGCGGTGTGTGTTTTCTACTCCGCACTTGCGTGCAAGTTTGAGAATTGCTTAGCCAGTTCTATTTGATTAAAAGGTTTCGTAATATGTATTTAAAATATTTTTTAATTCCTTATGGATTGCAGCTTCCCGAATGGTTGACGTTATCGTCTATAACGAGCATCACGATATACCTCAATTTGAACACAAATCCACTGAAGATATTTTCCTTTTGTGTGATGATATTTACAAAGATGAAGATTGAGGTGTTCCCTATCACATCACCCCAATTCAAACGGCTCCATTCAAGCAGCCGGCTTGTAACAGCAATCTCGCTGGCCAATCAGAAGCAGCCAGCTCAGACGAGTTCAGTCGTGTCGGAGAAACGGAACGAAATGTGGATCAAGTAGCAGCACATTCCATTTCTCTCTTTAGTTCATTCTATTCTTCTCGAGTAACGAGAACATTGATTGTCATATAATATTCTTTGTGTAATAAATATTATATCTTATCATTCGAGATCTGACGCCTACGAATCCTTTATTTGTCACCAATATTTCGTGACATCACAAAGATATTTTTGAAAAATATGGAATTACCCAGTATGCTGATGTGTTTGGAATAGCTGTCCATCCGAAATTTAGAAAGATGGGACGCCACAAAAATGTATGAATGGGGACTACGAGTTTTGAAAATGAGAAGATTTATAATTGCTAAATGTGGATTTATCAGTCCCTGGTCGAGAAAAGCAGGACACAAAAACGAATACAAGGAATTTGCAAGAAGATACTTTCACGACTGCAAGGATTCGAATGGAAATATATTGAATTATTTCATTTGTTTTGGAGTATTCATATTGTAACTACTTAAAATTATAATCTAAAGTCTTATAGCATGATCTAAATCATATATGCAATTACTTTTATAAGAATAATGTGATTAAAGGAAGAAAGTTAAATACTTGACTAATTTCAATAAAAATTTATTAAGAAAATGCTTTGTTCACCAAACAAGTAAATAATTTATGAGACAGTTTATGTTTAATTATTATAAATTCCCACGTAAATTTCTGCAGGAAACACTTTTCAAATTAAAAAAAGTAAGAGGTAGCTGCCGAATTTATATAAGCCAAGAACTAATACTAATACTCTTAAAAGCTCTTAATAAAATGTTACGTATAGAAGCAATTGAAACGAATGCGTCATTTCATATTTTTGCTGTGTAGCCACGTGACAAGCATTTTGTGTACGTGATAGGATCCAATACCAGAAACATTCATTTTTGAATGTTCACAATGGAATCCATTATCATTACATTACAAATTTTATGTTTACTGAATGACCGAGCATCAGCAGTAAATTTAGTTCCGCGTTTTGATTTCGAAAGCTTAAACCTCACACATTTGTTTCCTATTGAAATACATCCTTTACAAAATATTTCGCTAAATCGAATCAACCAAGTCGAGCATGTCATTATCAAGCGACGTCAGTCAAGCTCACAAATTCCCAAACAAAATTCAAAGTCATCTGCTGCAACTGACATGAACTATATACTTAAATCATTAACTCAATCAAGCACAAATTGCTTCGTAATAGTTGATAATTATCTAGATGTCACTATTCTTGCACCTGAATATCCTCTAATAATACGTCGTTTAGTGCCTGCCATAATGCCCAAAATGTACTACAATTACGGAAACGAGGGATATCCAACTTTCTTCTGGCTTCCTATAAACTACACAATTGTGAGCAACCAAACATTTACATCTGCTTACACCAAATCGCTTTGGGAACATAAAACCAGTGGTCCAATATGCAGCTTCATGTGGGCGTGGAGAAGAGAGACGTTTTCGAAGTACTTTCCACACATTTGACAGAAATATGAAGATTCTCCAGAACTTGAATCTGGAATTGGTTCTGGATAAATGGATTTTTGGCATTGTTCACATTCCACATTTCGCTTGGCACCGGTGTGACTCATCTAATGTGCTCTGAGGGACTCCGGGCGTCCAAAAGACTTTTCGCAAATTCCGCACTTTAACAGTTTCTCTGACAAGTGCACCTTCTTGTGTTGTATCAAATTACTCAGATGATTAAAACTTTTAGAACAGTGGGTGCACTGGAAAGACTTGATGCCTGTATGGATCCTCTGATGGATCTGAAGATATTTCTTTCTAGCGAATGACTTTTTGCAGACCCCGCATTGAAAAGGCTTTTCACCTGTGTGCATTTTTTGATGGTCACGAAGATGACCTGTCTGCGTGAATCGCTTGCCACACACCGCGCACTTGAATGGTCGCTCACCCGTGTGTGCTCTTGAATGATTTTCTAGTGAGGAATAAAATTTGAAAGTCTTGCCGCACAGGTTGCACGGATGCGTTTTTCCGGGCATTTTTCCTCAACTGCTAGCTTTACAAAGAAATTTTGGAAATATTTGAAAAGACGAAAACAAAATGTTAACTGTGAAATCCGTATTTTTTGGATATAAAAATGATTTTTTGATTAGATTTTTCTGCTTCTCTGTTCTCGAGTTGGTTCTCAGAATGAAACAAGTGGACAGGGAGAAATGGAAATGAAGATAGGATACCTCTAGTCCAAACTTCACAATTGCATTGCTTATTTGTGAGCTTATCAACTGAAATTGGCTGACGTCAGCAGACTAAAGTTTTTTTAATTTTCCACAAAACGAAGAAAAATGAATGCAGTTTACTCAAGCAAAAGGAATACTGACATATGTACCTATATTTATCGAAGTGAATATTTAATTTGTAGTAACCATACCCTGCCCAAAAAGTAAATTTCTTTTTGTTTGAGTGCCTATCATTGACCAAGCATAGCAGCGAGAAATCTACGGCTCCGCTTGAGCGAGAGGGAATGCAGTATGCTCTAATTGCTTGTATTGTTATGGAATAGCGCTTTAAATAAAAAATTTTGCAGTGTAGTTTCCACACAAATATTTCAACACAGAAAGAGACTGTTTCTTGTCCATTTACACGCAATAATTCTTGATAAGTCGTAACTGTTCTTTAATTTTTGTCAAGATTATGTCCTTACATTTAAATTTCTTCATTATGTCAGCTTATCAATTTTCCGGCTTATCTTTAATATTGCAAATTATTTACCCAAAAAGGAGAATTTACAATGAAACCAAGCTGAATTGAAACGAAGAAAATAAGATGAGAAAATTGTTCACACAAACATTTAAGACCCAAATAACAACATTGGCTTTCCCGAATTGATAATCATTAAGGTCAATCGGATATACATACAATTAGATATTAGCTCAGAAACAACACAGAAACAACCAAATAATGAAAAAATCTTATCAATTTGTGAAAATGAGACAATAAAGGATTATTATTATTGTTATTAATGAGAAAATATTGGCATCTTTCTTTTGCTTGTGATCGTTTCAATCGGAATTCCTTTGGGTTTTTTAAAACCAAATAGTATATACAGGAATTGGAGATATTCTTTTGTTATCCAAAAGCTGTGGTGGTCGATGGATCTGTAAAGGGAAAAAATTGAGTGGACAAATTGATATAAAAAAATTCTTTCAAACTTCTAAAGTTACATTTAATTCTGAAACCCGTATGTGAACTCAAATTCAAATGGGTACTCACCACATTAAAATGAGCTAGAAGCAATTCTTCTATATAGAAATGTAGCACCTTCCTATTCACCTGTATGGCTTTTCGTGTGCTCCTCCAAATCCCGCTTGGGAAATCGCTCCTCGCAAAAGAGACATTCAGTCGCCTCACATGCTTCATTCAGCTTTTGTAATTTTGCCAATATTGAATCCGCGCATTCAACGCACTTGTCCGCCAGTGGTCCAAGATGCAGCTTCATGTGAGCGTGGAGAAGAGAGATGTTCTGGAAGAATGTTCCACACAATTTGCACGAATATGAAAACTCTCCAGAAGTTGGATCTGGAATCGGTTCTGGATAAATGGGGTTCAGGCACTCCTCACATTCCACATTTCGCTCGTTGCTGGAGTGACCATTCTGATGAGCTCTAAGGGACTCTTGGTGTCTAGGTGTTTTGAAAATTTTGCCTTGGGACGGTGTCTTTCTCAAGTGTGCCTTTTGATGGATTCTGAAATAGTTTGGGTCCGAAAAGCGTTTAGAACAGTGAGTGCACTGTAAAGACTTGTTGCCTGTATGATTCCTTTGATGGGTCTTAAGATATTGCTTGTTTGAAAACAGCTTTTTGCACACGTTGCATTGAAAAGGCTTCACTTCAGAGTGTGTTATTTTGTGCACATTTAAATTACTTATGTTTGTGAATGCTTTTCCACACACATCACAACTGAAAGGTCTTTCTCCTGTGTGAATTCTCGAATGAATACTTAAGCCTTCAAAAGATGGAAAGATTTTGCCACAGAAGTTGCACGGATAAGTTTTTCCAGCCATTTTTTCTCAGCTTCTGAATTCAAGTGGAGTATTTCCAAAGAAAATGTATATTTTTCTGTGATGGAATATTTCTGTTGATTCTGGAGAACAAATATCTATTCAAATCTAGCAAGTTCTCAGGGAGAATGATCTGGGCAGTGTGACGAAAAAAGCAGGAGATTCGATGGGTCAACGACAAGCCTTAAAAAGTACCTTACTCGTTCACTTATTCATTGACGTCATCAGAAAAAGCTTTTTTCCTACATAACCGAAAATTTGGGACGCAAAGAATGCAATGCATTTTTATAGTAGTAGTATTTTTAAGACGCTTGAGTACCTAGAACATACGGACCTGCATTTCATGTTAATATTACACTTCATAAATTATGAATGCTTGCTTAACTTGAACAACAACAATCCTCCCAAAAAACTTTATTCTCTTTTTCTACGCTTGCTTATCGTTGACCAAGTAGCAGCAAGTGATGCGTGTTGAAGGAAGCTGAATCCACTTGCCATATATTGGCTGGATGAGATAATTCACATTTTAATATTTTAGAACTGTCTACGCTGCCTTGTTGGCATTAGTTTGCTAAGCATTTTTTAACTGTACGGTCCATGTAGAAATAAATCATGCATAAATTGAATCATGTGATTCGTTCGATTTCGTTGTTGTTTATTTTAAGCTGGAAAAAACATTCAAGTTTTTTTTAATTAATAAGGTTTGATAAAATTAAGCAGACTCTTCAATTGGGAAACACTGAGATACCAAATATTTTGAAAAAATTGCCATCATTCATATCAATATATCATCAACTCATTATTAAATATTGCAAAAAATGTCATGACATATAGTTTCTCAAAAAATTTTTTTTAAAAAGCCAACACGTTTTGTAAATTTGTAAAAGTAAAACTGATTTAACAGGAAAAAGATGGTTGTATATTGTCCTAGGTAATTAGCAATGACATATAAAATATTATAGCACACAATAATCAATCATTTCCTCCAAAAAACTCATCATAACCATTCAAAAATTATAACAAAAATTCATGAAGAAATTAAGCCAAAAAGTTTTAAAGTCTAATCAAAGAGTCTTTTTTACTGCTTGTAACCTCCAAACCAAAATATTTACAAACGATCGTATCAATGGGAACATGTTTATCATCCTATTTACAGTTCCGAACATTTTATCCGTGGGATCTTTTAAGATGGTGGAAGCGGCGGAGGTTGTCAACCGAGCTATCTGCGTAAAAGGAAAGTTTTTTACATTTAGAATTCTAGAAAAGATAAGCGTACATGATAAGAACAAAACGATTTTGGTAGATGGCTCACATGAATCTAGTTGGATTTGTGGAATGTCAGTGTCCAAATGAGACACCAAAATTGAAGTCCAAGTGGTCCATTCTCTTCTCCTCGACAGTATGTGATCTCATGAGATCACTCGCTCATTTTGCAGCCTTCATTCAGCTTCCGTAATTTTGCCAAAACCGCCCTCGCACATCCAGTGCACTTGTCAGCCAGTGGTCCAAGATGCAGTTTCATGTGAGCCTGGAGAAGAGAGATGTTCTGGAAGTCCTTTCCACACATTTGACAGGAATATGATGGTTTTCCAGAATCTGGATTTTGAATCAGTTCTGGATATATGGAATTCCGGCACTTCTCACATTCCACATTTCGCTTGGCGCTGGTGTGACTCATCAGATGAGCCCTGAGGGACTCGTGGCGCCCGAAAGACTTTTCGCAAATCTCACATTTGAACAGTTTCTCAGGCATGTGGAGTTTCTTGTGTCGATTGAGACTACTGAGAAAAACTTTTGGAGCAGTTGGTGCATTCAAATGGTTTTTCACCCGTATGCATTCTCTCATGGCTCTTAAGACTCTGTTTATGTGAAAAGATCTTTTCGCAGACGTTACACTTAAACGGTTTTTCACCTGAGTGTATTCTCTGGTGATCTTGAAGATGAGTCTTTTGTGAGAAAGACTTTTTGCAGATGTCACAATGAAACGGCTTCTCTCTTGAGTGTGTCCTTTTGTGACGATACAAATTACTACTATTTGCGAACGCCTTGCAGCACAGATGACACTTGAAAGGTCTTTTTCCTGTGTGAACCCTAGTATGCGCATTTAATTGGTCGAAAGCTGGGAAGATTTTCTTGCACAAGTTGCAGGGAAAAGTTTCTTCAGACATTTTTTCTCAGCTACTCTCTTCAAATTAAGAGTGGAAACAAATTTAGCAATTTGAATTAACCTCGGGTTCTTAAATATTAGAGAAAAAAGTCAATTGTTGTCGCTCGAATATAATAAACTCGAACTACATACACTCTGACCATGTAGTTCTATTTCTCTCAATAGGTGGCCAAGCGTTACCGGACACACAAAATTGGCTCTTTATATATATGATAATCATCTAATTGATAATAATCAGCTTCTAAAGATTATTAAACATTAATATAAAAAATTGATCTTACATTAGCAATTTTACAGAAACCCATGAAGTTTTCTGAAATATTAAGAATATCGTGAATTCAGAATTGTATTAAAATAATGTTATTAGTAATTCTTTAAAATATTAATTAAAAATGCTTGTACTGTCGTTGTAGTCAAATTGTAGAAAAAATCGCCTCTGGGTTGGATTTGAAAATGGAGCATGTAAAGTCCAAATTTGAGTTATTATTATTTGTCGATCAATCTATCTATATTAATCATTGCAAATTATAAATTGGCAATTGTCAATATCCACTAATGAGACACTCGCGACTCCGATCCCAACAAAGACATTGTGTAAATGCAATCAGTAAATATCAATAAATAAATGTTGCGTCCAATTATTATAATATATCTTATTTGCTAACTATCTATTGTCTCGCTTTTTACACTTTTTTATAGAATTGTGATAACATTGGCAAGGCTTGCATCTACTTCCGTCAGTCAAACAATTCATATCATATGAATCATGCTGAAATTACTGATTATTATGTTGTTGAATTCAGTTGATGCGAATTTTGCTGGTGTGTGATGTGGTGACATATGGAGTATTCTTTAGGTGGTGTTGTTGCAAAATAAATGAATGATCGGCGATAAAAACACTTGCAGCAATATTGGGGATAAAAAGAGAGATCAAAGTTTAATTCACAGTTTGAAATGCTAAAGTTAAAATTCCCCGTTTTATCAAATATTACCAAGATTCAAATCACTTATCTCTCTCTACACGTACCGTACCAGCAGAAAGACGAAATAGTAGTGTGGCTCTTCTCAAAGCATTCATTATTTTTTATGCCGTTCTTTTGTGGCATTGAACTTGCATACTCTACAGAAGACTCTCGAAGCTACAAGAAGGGACTGCAAACTAGCTGACGTGGCAGCTTATCTGTTTCTGTAGTAATAAAAGTTCATCAACCCATATATCTACACATCAGTGGTGACTCACACCATAAAATACATACGAAGATACACCTCCCACAAATTTCAGATACGCTCAGAACTACATAACTAACACATACATGACATGACTTCAAATGCTGCACTCTCAACGTCCCCCCCAATACACCTTTTGGTAATTACAATATTACATAGCTTTCAACTGTAAAATTATTATCTATTGCACATCACAAAAAACATCAATAAAGTCCACTCCCGAATGGAGAAAGGGTCTGGACGGGGTGACTGTTCTGCTGCTTTCGCCCGATACCGCCTACAGCGCACACAACTCCTGACGGCATACCGCACTCGTTCTCGTCCACGAACAATCCAAAATTCATCCGCCAACGTCGCCCATCTGAAAGCCGCTGTGAAGATTACATATATAACAGTTCTCGATTAGCAAAGTTGTAAGGTGGCTATTTGCGGCAAAACTATCTGATGTTTCCCATATTCCTCAATCGCTGTATTTCGGAGGCGACCAGACACCCGGATGACATGATGATTATCCATAAATGGAAATAACTTCTTCAACCTGCTTTTGTTGTTGAATTGTTGACGTGACTTTAGCTTCTCATATTCTTCCGGAAAATGTTGTTGTTGCACCATTCGTACACAAAACAGGAATGCTTGCTAAAGCTCCATGCCGTCAATGCTCCACGATTACATATCTTTGTTAGCTTGAACTGGAAGTGTCTTAGCAGCCAGGCAGTTATTCTTTTCAATTTATGCAATGATAAAAATCTGCTCAGTATAGAATGCTCTTCCACTCAAACGTTCACCTGCTCCTCTGCCTTTCGCACCTCCAAGTCAACCCCCTCTGCGTCTGCTGCTGAAAGCACTGGTAACTCAGCATTCGACAGCCAGTCAGGTCCTGTCCACCGCCATCAGTTCACTAACTCCTTTACACTGCAACCCCTGGATGCGAGATCTGCTGGATTCTCCAACCCGGATACATGTCGCCATGACCCTATGTCAGTTAACTCCTGAATGGTAGCAACTCGGTTTGCTACAAATATTTTCAACCGTTTAGGTGGAGCAGCTATCCTCGTTAATGTGATAGGGGAGTTGCTATAGAGGAATGTTTCCACGTCTAGCTTGAGACATTCCTTCACATTTGTTACCAACTCTGCAACAGGACTGACACACATAGTTCCAGGCTTGGGAGTGTCTCCTGTCGCACTGGGGTTACGCGACCCTTGCTAGTGATAAATCAGATGGTCGAGCTATTTGGAAAGATGTTCCTCAGGTACAAAATCCCTCCAGACCCCATTGGGTTGGGGAAAATCTTTCATCTAAATAGGAGCCAGCGCTGACTGCATCATAATTAAAAACAGTAATTTAATACATGAAATAAGTATTTTTATGAATCTCCTTGGTATTCCGTAGGTTAGTCAGTTTATGACATAATTACGCCGCTTGAGCATATTATGCGAATGCTTCTTCGGTCAACCCTTTCCGCCTTTCCCCCGGGGTTCGTCAACATTTTCAAACGGCGCCCTATAGCATATTATGCATTATTTGATATAATGATGCGTTTTAGGAAAGCCATCGTCAAGGCCATCATTTTCCTTTAATTGATCGCTTCGTACAAAGCTCCCTTCAGCGGAAAATCTTACGAAACAACATAAAACATCGAATATCGGCTTCTTCTTATTTAAGAAATATTGTGTGAAATATTTTGCCTTGATCTTTAAGTTCGCTCATTTACCGAAAAAAATTTATTCGGAAGGTGAACAAAAGCATTGTACAAGTGTTTTACGTTCCAATCAGTTCCCTCAAAATAGTAAGCAAATAAACTGCTGTAAAAACGTGCTGTGGATCAACCAACAAAAGTGTTTGCTATCACCGGAGTCGACGTCACCGAGGAAACATCTTTATGGAGAAGGGAAAGAAAATGTTGCTCGTCCTCTTTACGTGTTGCGTTTATCGTTGGCAGTATGTTCACAGAGGCGTTCCTTGGAGCCTTCCAGAAATTCAAAGCTCGCCAACTTCGTCCAGACACGGTAAACTCGGACAACGGAACGGCACCGGCACCAGCAACCTCTTAAATAGTGTCAAGTCGGACGACGTCCAGCGCTATGCCAGCCTTCACAGAATCCAGTAGCGTTTCAGCCCTCCGTCAGCAGCGTGGTGGGGAGGATGGTGAGAGTGCCTTATAGGGCTGGTAAAGCAGATGCTACGTCGGGTCATCGGAAACAGCTTTAACAAGCAGTCCCACTTGGAAATATTAATCAAAGAAGTGTAGTTGGTAGTGAATGACCGACTCCTTACCTACATCTCAGAGGATCCAGACGAATAGCGCCCACTAACCCCAGCGCACTCTCTCCGCGATCTACCAGTAGTAGCAATACCCGAGCTCGATATAGTTGACGGAAAACAATTCCGTCAATACTTGCATGTGGTGTGACTTGAGTACACGCATAAGCTAAAGGAAATGCTGGACATAAGCATAAATGATTTTTGTCTTTTGTGGTAAAAATTGCATTCGTTCTGCGAAGAATGAAAAAAGTTATATTATTTGTACTTTTGAAATTGTAAAGCATTGTAGTTTGGATCTCTGTATGTTTTGAGCTTTGTGTTATCCAATTAAAATAACAGCACTTCTTGTAAATTGAGATGGCCTCACATCCAATAAATGGGCTATCATGTTGCCTCAAGTAAAAAATTTGCTGAATACTGCTTCAACACAATAAATAAAAAAGCCAAGATAAGATACGGAAGACGGATACGTGCGGTCAGCACTTTTAGTACAATGAAAAGACATTAAAACTGAATGAGTGAATGAGTGCAAATAATAGCTGAAAATTGTGAGTTATTTTATATTATCAATATCAATTCTTTCCAAGTCACACTTAGCAAAACTATGAAGCAAAACGCAATGCCCAGGTCCCGGAAACAGCAGAGATAACCACTCATGGATTTTTATGTAACATAAACAATAAGTGTTAACTTGTGCTTCGCTATATTCAAATATTTCTTTACCGAAAACAATAAATTTATTCTGCAATCAAAAATGCCTTATAAATAAATAATAAATGATTCTTTCGCATTAGAGTTTTGCAATGGTAATTCACACGAGCATTTTAAAAAGACATAATGTATTACAAATGGTTACCGTAATACGTTGTATTCCATATAAAAGTATTTGAAGTATTTTAAATATGCGAAATTTATGGTGAAATATTTTCCCATGAAATTGGCGAAAGTAGAGTTACTGGACGAAACATCCAAATTTGAAATGATTACAATTCCTTCTACTTTTTTATGACACATGTTGGATTCCAACTTGGAATTTCCAAGTCATTTCTCAGCTATGGACCTAGAGCCTTGCGAAAATTAGGGCGATAAAATAATCCATTTCTTTCAATTTTTGAGCTATCTCAGTCAGATATCGTATTATTGGGATGATCCAACTTATTGGTGGGTAACGGTTTTCAAGATGCTTCATAAGTCTCCCATTTAGGGAGTTAGGATAATGACAGATGTATTTACTCTGACCGCTATTCAACCCAAACTAGGGCTTGTGCGCTAGCTGAATGTGGTGTACGAGAGCTGGCCGTTTATTTCCACATTAAAAGGAACAAAACACGCAGTAGAAGTGCATCCTTTTTTGGAAATTTTGAAGGGGCCATTCTTATCTCCTGGACGAGTAAAGGACAAAATTCGCAAAGTATCGCCATGAGGATTTGTTAGATAGGTAGCTTGGATTATCATATAATATTAGGAGGATTTGTGAGAATTATCATTAAATAGCCTTTGCCTAAGACAATTGAAAACGTTCGCCATGCCGCATGTAAAACCCATACATTATATTAAATGTATTTCATAAAATCGTACGTTACTTGTTGAATGCATTGTAAAAGAATAGGCAGTTAGTTTTTCATACTTCATATTATTTTCCAATGATGTAAATTTTCAGGAAATTAACCCAAATTCAATAATAATTTGTTTGAATGTAAAGTAATAACAATCAAGTCTTGTATTCATAATAACCCAAAATGCAAAACTATCTTCAGCTCAACGCAACGTTAGTTTCTACATAACCAAATGCAGTAACTTTTTATGTATGGGTTTTATCATATCATTTCATGTTTCTCTGGACTGAGAGCGACGCATGCTACTTGTGTATTTTACTCCCATTCAATTCACGCACACGCGCATCAACAAGCCAGCTGATAAGTTGTTTTGATTTTTTTCTGTGGTGATTGCGGAGAGGGAACGTGTGTTCATCTTAATACTAAATGTCACGTTTTCTAATACAATTAAAACCCACTTATTAATTAATTGACTGGTATTATCGCGAAAGGAAGTACATTTCGGGTTTGGCGATATCCATTAAATTTGTGACCTAATCAGGATAAAATATCTGGAAAAAATTCTCCAGAATCTGTGGAGGTAGTGAGTTGGGTAAGTAAATTTAAGTTTAATTTGGTAACTGATAACACACGTGCTAAACTGTGATAACCTTATCAATCTATAATTATAATTTTATGTGAAAACGCAGAGAGTTGATGAAACCTGCAAGTTCAAGTGGAAGATAGAAAATTTTGCCACAATTTTCAAATCTAAGCAGTTGTTGTCTGAGCAGCGTTTTGAATTTGATGCAGGGCACTCAATCGGATGTCCACTTTCCTGGCAGTGCTATCTCGAGTGCGGTAATAACGGTCAAGTCGGAATATTCATTCTACCTCTGGATATTTTAAAAGATGGGGAGGAGTGCAATGCATCATTTACCTTTACAATTAGAAGGACCAACGGAAGTAAATTCTTTTGCGGGAAAAGTAAAAACAATAGTAACAATGCTTTAAGAATCACTAACAAATTAAATATATAACTTTACAGTATTTCGGTTACAAATGTTACTAATATTTTCTACTTATAACGTTACAGTTCAATTTCAAAATATGATGGCTGACCACGTGCAAACAGGTGGTTGGGGGTTTCCCACAATGATCGAGTCGAACACAAAGTTGGAAAGTTTACCATTAGTTAACAAGTCGCTAATTATTGAAATTGAGTTTATTGTTCATTCTGATAAACCTGTAAGTGACAAGGTAAAGTTGGACGTTGTCACTAAGCAGAAAATATTTGAAAGCTGGTCGCTTGTGACGTTAAGCAAAGATTTGGAGCAGATTGACACTTTGGCTGGAGAAATATCAAATACAAGCACAACCATTGTTTCAATGGATAAAGAGGAGTTCCCTGTAAACCGAGGAATACTTGCAGGTAATTATTATGACTATTCTAATGGCTTTATACTTTTCCTCTTAATTCTCATTCAAAATATTTGATTGTCTTAATAAACAGCTAGGAGCAACGTGTTTAGACTCATGTTTCAAAACAAAATGAAGGAAGCTCAAACCGGGAAGGTTTTTTTGCAAGATTTGTCATCGAAAACTGTGAAGGTCCTTCTCCACTATGTGTACACTGGTCGGCTTACTGAAGATTGGAACAGTGAAGATGTGATCGAGGAGTTGACCGCTTCTGCTCATCGTTATGAATTTAAAATTCTGACCGAGTTTCTTGACGAAGTACTTGGAAGTGTGTGCAGCATGGGAAACGCGAAGAGGCTGGCAATGATGGCACAAAAGCTGGGGATGAAGAGGGCGCAGCATGAACTCTTTCAGTTTATAAAAAACAATGCGAAAAGCTTGGAAGATCTCATTTTAATGGAGAATAACTTGTGATCCTCATAATTTAGTTGCAAATATTTACCTGCATTTCTTCCTTTAAAGTTTTCAAGTATGCAATTTTGAGACTGAAAACGGTAAAAAAATTATACACTATCGCCAATACTTAAGATCTCGAATAAGTAATTATTTGCTTTTAATTTTAATCGTATTTTTGATCCTCCTCACAATCGTTTATGATCTACTGCAGCACTAACAGAAGAATGTGTTACTGTTATGTTTTTGAGCTTTTGTTTTTTGAAATGATTGTTGCGAATTTACCATAAGACTGGGAATGTACAAATTATGAAAGAGTATTTTAAAATTTTTGTTCATTTTTAAGAGTGTTGGTGTATTTATTAAGGACCTTAGTTGGAGCTTAGGTAAATCTAATATAAGTTAAGGCTAAGATAAAAACTAGAAAATTGAGATTATTACTTGTTTTTATGTATTTCACGACTTTTATAATAAAAGACTGTTTCAGATAAGCAGGAATCTTGAAATTCATCTACGCATCGAATATGTGCCAATTCTAACAAATTGCCAGCGAGGAACTATTCTTATAAGTTAAAAGCATAAAAGTAATATCGCTTGGAAAAGAAACCGGATGGCACGAAACATCCGTCAACTATTCCATAATTCTTTAAAGATGAATTTCATCAGACACTTCTGCTGCTTCACTTTTTTTTCATGATTCCACTGAATATCTCAAATGAGAAAAGTTTATTAGAAGAATTGCATTTCTTCCCAGCCTGAAGTCATCCGTTCAGTTTTCTAATGTATTACAATCTGCAATGCAAAACTTGTTGTCAAATTAAACTCAAACTTAACCTAAATACCGACATTGATATGTACCTTTACGTGATTTCTGTACTTTCCATTACATTTTTGTAACTTCATAGTCCTATGCAAAACGATACTAAAATCCTAATGGAATCGTCTGGAATATTTTTTCTCCCTTACAAACTTGTTTCGAAAATTCTCACCTACATAAAAAGTAACAGAGCAGATACACACCTGTGTTAGAAAAGTCAGGAACGAAAATAGATGAAAACTTTTTAAACTAACAATATCGTTGAAGAGGCTCAAAGATTCAATGTGCTTATGAAGAGACCACTATAGACTTAATATTATTGCTACTATTATATTTATTCCAAATATTGTCAAATACATCGTACGGGAAAATGAACGCGCTCGTAAATAATTGGGAATGCTGGCAGCGATATTTGCCTACTTTACATAAAAAAAATTATTGAAAATATGCGATCAGCTCGTTGGCAAATATGTTAAGTACAAAATTACAGCAGTAGAATACATAAGTGAAAATAGTTAGAGCGGTAAGGAAGAGAAAGCAATAAAATATTTACAAAAATGCTACATAGGCATTAAAATTTCATGCACCTTGTGGCACCACTCATGTAAAAAATAAAAGCTTCAAAAGACATCAAAACATACTGAAATATATGTTCTAACATATTTTTTTTAAGTTATCAATAAATTGATTTTACCTTATGTCTCAGTTTTTTTGTAAATTACGTCTTCAGTCCTTACTCTGGTTCAGTGGTAGACAGTCAAAAATTGAATACGTTCAGACCTTGAACATTTCCAGTTTCTCCTATACCAAAAAATATCAATAAAATGTCGACTCCTTTGATGTGGAAAGCGTTAGAGCTTAGCAAAAACGTCTACAACAGACTTTTGTGTGGATACATATTTTATGTAGACACAACAATCATGGAATTTGTTGTCGAGAAAAACAAGCGAAAACTGATTCCATTGTATTGCTCGTTTCCTGCTTTCGCAGTGATCCTTTCATTTTCGTTCAAAATTGTCATCAAATTCATATTTGATTCGAAACCAATACGTATAGACGACCTGGTTTGTACACTAGGTGTTACTTTGGGATTAGTTTTGTGTTGCAGCCTTAATTTAATTTTTATTTCATGCGCGGATGAAATTTCTTGCAGTTTAAATCTACTGTTCAAGTTTCAAAACAAATTTTGCACTAGTTCTCAGAAGTCGGAAAACAGAGGAGACATGAATTTGGGACACGCGTATCTGCTCAAGCGAGGTAATTCTTTTAAAATTGAAAGCATATTTACACATCCACTTACAAATAAACTAATTTTGTTTTGTCAAAATTTAAGAGACTACGAAGCTGCTAAGGAGAGACTGGTCTCCGGACACATTGGGAATTGTTATGAATGCCTTGGTAATCAATGAAATTATTGTTGGTATTCTAGCGGCCCCATTCTTAATATTGTTCGGCTATGATCCAATTACGTTGGCGACTCGAGAGTGGTCTCTTGCGCCTTATCAGACAGTTGGATTAATGATATTTAAGTACATCGTTTGTCAATGGTGTACTTTAGAAGCTACTAGGGTCTCTTCGATTTGCCTTGTGATGCTAATGGGTGTTGTTAACACGTATATTCACTGTCTCCACAAAATAAAATTGCTACTCCCAAGTATTGAAGCCATATTCGACTATCAGCAACTTCGATACATTCTCAAAGTAGGACATGAGTCATTTAAATGTGTAGCAGGAGTACTGATGTTGTTTGGGCCACTTACTCTCATTGTTTGCAATATAGTGGTGATCAAGTATTCAAAAGCAGTTCCGCTCGAG
>JAQIXW010001501.1:0-19025 GCA_034700685.1 Willowsia buskii | reverse complement strand
TGCATACGAATACACAAATGTACCTTTTGTATGCTCTTATCACGGTCATGACACAAAGATATGGTAGTAACCCCAATACAAATTTAATTACTTCATTATAACAGAATTTTCGAAAGATAAAGACACTCTTTTTCATTATGGAAAATGAATCATCATTCAACAGTGAATGATGCAGAATTGGCCATTAAACTGTATAGGAATTCCAAAGTTCTTTTTCCGACTCCAATCAATAATAAGCTCATTCACATCGCATGTGTTGCTGTCGGTAAGCACTTTTTTACCTCATTCTTATTCATCTCATCTTCTCGTGAATGATTTTTTAGTTTTCTCGAGGCTCAATTCAAGTTCAGTATATCTTCAACTAACTGAAACTGACTAGGCGCTTTTAACTATGGCCTCGTCTTTTTATATCTAAAGGTAAAAAAAGTTAAATAAGTTGGCTGGAAGTGGCATGCAAATACATAATTAATTGAGGTCACTTGCCTGGCAATGAAGAATTTTGATGATTTATTTTAGCATAGATAGTATCCAAAATTGTTTAATGGATAGATTTAAACTTGTTAAAAACTGTTTCGCAATAACACTGTTTTTTACCAGGTGCACTTTACTAGCTCCGTTTGTACTTTGAACCTACCTGTGTGAGTGAATCCGCTGCTAATTTAAACGAAGAAAAGTTAGCAACTTCAAACTTGCCAGGCAAGAGGCAAGGCAGGCAATCGTGAGATCTGGCCAAACACACTTATATGTAAACTAATTGTAAAATCATAAGAGTGACTATTTTTTGTATTTAATTGACATTGAGTATGCTAGTTTGCTGTTTGAGTTTTTAAACAACGAATTTGAAATTGCCGTAATTGAAGAGTTGGCTCAATTCAATACGTAAGTGATTTTAGTTCAACTTTTGTGCACGTGTGGTTTTAAAGTTTTCCCGTGCATACATTTTTTACGTAGATCAATTTAACAGCAGCAGAACATTGCGTATTGTGTGCATCACATGCAGACATTTCTAAATTATCCGAGTTTTTATATGTGGTTTTTGTTGTTGACCATGTTTAATGCATTTTGTGGTCAATGAGCTACAAATGATTAACAATTGTTGCAGAAACTGAAAAACAATGACGAGCTTGTGAAAATTAGTATTGTGATGATAATTAAAATTAAAACTCTTCTGGAGCTTCATACTTTCATTAATCCAAATCAAACGGTCAGTATCAAAATATAAGATCTAGTTGCGCAATGGAGTTATTAGTCGTATGTCATTGTTGAACGGAAGTAGAAAACTGCATACAAACAACAATACATGGACCAGTAAACAAGTCTGTTGTGCGTATTGAGAAAACTTCCTTTTCGCTTCTTCTCCCATTGTTGATTGTTGTTGTTCACAGAAGAGTTCACACATTTCTACTCTACCTGCATGTTGCCTTTATTATTGAGCACTGCACCTACCTGCTGTTATTTGTTTATTTACATTTTTACTTACTTTTTTTCTCATCTGCATTGTTTAGTTAGGTGTGTGACTACAAATGGACCTATAATTAGTTCTCTTCTCTTTTCAAGGGTCAACTAACTTTGTGAGAGGAATCGTTACTGATGCACCAGTCTAGGTTTCAGTTTTTCTGAAATCTGTTTAATTGAATTAGGTTTCTGGTTTTGTGGTAATTCCATTTTTAATGGTGAGGTGAGTCCTACATCATTGTAATTGTACCTAGGTATATACGTATTGCTGTTTACGGTTTACCAGTTCGAGTGGGGAGTTAGTCGGAGTTAAAACTTTTATAAGACACCTTGTTGTGTGTTCATCAATCATGTTAATTAAATTATACATACATAGGTAGTTCGGTTTTTACAAATAATCAGTGTTGACACTTGTCTGTCAATCATAATCATTAGGTGTACATAGATTGTGGTGTGTGGTCAATCAATGGTTTTATTATTTAAGTACGAGCTCGAGCTAGGCACAAGTACAAGAGACATTTAAAAAACTATAATATGCACAATGTGTTATTGTCTTTGTCACTTGCAGAGGAGAGAAGTTTTTATTTTGCATAGGTCAGGTACGCCTCTGTCAAGAATAGCATTTTATGGAAAAGCTGCGTTCAACGTAACATAATATTACTCGATTCTATACTTTTGCTCTTAACTTATACCCTTACACTTATTCTATACTTTCTGAAGTCAACAGAAGTTCTTGGACGTGTTTCTCTTATCAAAATAGACTGCTCCGATTATTTTTAGAACTTGCAACTTGCATGTATTTTTTCTCGTATGGATGGATTGAATGATACAGAGGAAGTATGGTGCATTAAAATTCCCATGATATGCATACACACTGCTATAAAGATCATCAATATTAGTCGGTTATTTAAGGTGTTCTGTCTGAGGTAATTTTTGTTCAGTGCCAGTCAGCATGCCAGTGTCTATCACAATTCACGAACATCCTGTTCGTTCATACACAGCTTGGGTTGTTGTAATGTAATATGTTCTTTCTTACCTTGCCCATTTTATACAACAATTAACAATACACTCCCATGATATCATAATGCAGGCCTACACTCCTTTATGCGATACTTTAGGCTTGTTGCAACTGCAACAATAGACTTTCAAGTCAATGTGTCACGGTCATCATCATGAGACATCTTTCCTTTTTTATTCTGTTGTAATATGCCCATGTTATGTAATAATATGTAACACGAATGCGGGTGAACACTGCATTAAGTAGTGTCAGTGTTGAGAACTGAGAAGTAAAGTATGGGATTTTGTGTTTTATTTGGATAGATGGTTGATTTGCTTCCCTATTTCTGGAATGAATTTTCCTCAAATAAAGAATGGAGAATCGGGATTTTATTAGAAGCAGCACGCGATCATCATCATGATGTTCTTATATAATCATCATCATGATCTTTCGAACCCAAGCACTCGTTCCCTGCTGCCGACCCTCTCTATAGGTTAGTAAGTGGCATCACTAGTTTTTTTCTTGTGTATTCCATTCTCTCCTCGTTTGCACATAGACGCAATAATGCATCGCTCCTTTGGGTGACAAAGATGCTTTAAAGTAGAGAGTGAAATCGGAAAAATCAATACTGCAGTCGGGAAGACCCGAGTGTAAATTTGCTAGAATCCCCCGAGATTGACTTGTTTTCTCGGACGTCTCATGGTGACTTTTCTGTGTTCTTGCTTTCTCCCTAACGTAGATTGAAGTTTGTATTGAATTTACTGTGCGGAGGAAGTTGAGGAATGGCATATATTATGTACGAGCGCTTATAAATTGAAAGTGAAATGAAAAAAATATATATCCCTTTCCAGGCTTTTTTCATGCTGCATGTATGTACCGTAGTTTCTAGGTGGAATGTTACAGAGAGAAACTGCAGAAATGCAAACAAAAATATATATAGTATTAAAATGTATCCTCTATTTTGGTTTAATATTTTAGGTACTCTATATGGAAGTGGTTACGCCAAGAGTGAAAAAGGGATGGAAAAAGCATCATCTCTCCTATGCTGTTTAAATATGGAAGAGGATGTTTGTCAAGCGCTCTGTATCCGATCCAAGTTTGAGAAAGCTTCCTATTTCCGCATACCCACAAGAGAGATGTAACGAATACTTATATGCTGTAAATTTGTTAAGGGATCAAGGTCAGTGTTGCGTTACATGAACTAATCTAGAATTTAGAATTTTTTAATGAGAGATGCAATGTGTGTCAAGTTTTTCTTGAGGAAGGAAAAAAAAGTAATTTACAAGTGCAACTAACCTTGATCGGTGTTTTGATTTTGTTTTGAATTTGTTTCTGTCTTTCAGAATCTCATTCGTGTGTTATTTTAACTTTTGGATCTGTTTACCATAGTCTAGTCGCTTAATGTTACCTGTACCCTTTATACTGACTGCAATCTCGAGCATAATTTATTTATTCGGAGATAAAATACTCTCATTAACCTCATGGATTGTTTATAACTCATAATACCAGGTAAATAATATAAGCAATTAAAACATTATATTGTCGATTGCAAAAGTTCCTGTGTAAATTAAAAAATATTTAACAACATTTTTTAAACCTTAATTTTGCAGCTACAAGTTTATTTACAACGATCTTTTCGGCCTCTACGTCTACTCATTAACTGAAACTCTCTTGTGTATGGTGCACATTCCCATGCAGCGATTAATAAATTCCGAGGTTAACTTTTGTACTCCTACTCATCATCCAACACTGATCTGTATAAAACACAATTTGACTGCTTCCAAAAATCCAACGGTCTAAATGACTCAATGACTCCGAAAATTTTAGAGGATTGTACTTTTTATCGTTCATCATCTCACACTCTATGAATAATGTGCGAGAAGTGAGCTGCTAATAATAGAACTCATCAACGTTCGAGAGCAAAGCATGGGTGGTATGTCGCAAGTGTAGTGTATTGTGCTGTAGGCTGTAGATATTTTTTATATCTAAACTGACTTGAGTGTGGAGTAGAACAGTTTGTCTTAATGATTCCTGTAATTACAATTTAATGTACTAATGAAGTTTTGGACAATTCGATAATCTGATAAAGGCGAGACCAAAAAACAAATTGATTGGAAATAGACATGCCCATGTTTTACTTCTACTGAGAAATTCTCGTTTTTGCTTATGAATGAAACTATAGTAGTCTGAAGGGGAAGTTATAGTGCATGTCTCCTAATCAGTATAAAAGTTGGGCTTTCAAAACAATTTTCCGTAATAACGAAGGAGGGATTGCAGCACACTTTTACTTTTCATTGTCTCTCAGTATAAAGAAACATATTATGCTGAATGCATTCTTGTGTGAGTAGAAACGAATAACGACATTCATGAATCCGAAAGCGCTGCGAAAAAACGATTCTTCTAATTGTAAGTCGGATGTAGGCAGTAGGGAATTCTAATACTTCACCTATTTCCAAGCCATTTGGAATAGCACTGCATCCCATCTGGTTTGGATGCTAAAAGCTTCTTTAAACGCAACGGAGCAAACGTAAGCCAAAGAACGTTATATTTTGTTATCTCGCATGGTATATGTATGAGCTTATTCACGAACGAAATCAATTTCCACCACGAGTCAAGATACGTGCATATACTATTATGTACTTGTGTACTATTTTTGGCGATTTACTGGCAGCTTCCGGAACAGAGCATGTACACAGAAAAATGCATTACACTAAGTTATGCGATATTATTTTTAGTATCATATATTTCTAGAGTTCCACCGATGATAGAACGTCCCTATTGTAGTTTCTCTTTCATTAACCTTTATATATTTTTTGTATAATATGCATTTTTATTATGTTGTGATTGTATGTAATGATCATAAAATCAGAAATCGAAAGGAAATATTGCATGCCACAAATTTTTGCATGCGCAGGTAGTTAGTACGCAATCACAAGTATTGAATCTTTTAAAGAAAGACTCCTAGTAAATATAGGCCGAATAATTTAGTACGTATTGACAGTAAATCGATTTGTGCTTACACTGCTAGACCCCCTTATGACGATTTCTTTTTAATTAAGTATATATTTAAAGTTTGAAGTCGCACGCATCCATTGCTATTAATTTCCTAGAGTTGTTGCTCATTGGGCTCAGTGTTTCAAAAGTTAAAATGTTTGAAGAAGATTTAGCTGAGCGGGTCGATGACCTGTTTTGTGAAATAGTTGGTGGTTGGTTTCGTAAATATTTTGCTTGCTTATTTATAGTGACTGAATACGATACAAAATATGCTGAATAATGCTTTTTTGTTTTTGAATTTGCAGGCATGGGAAGTAACCGCGATATGGATACGATCAGCATGTTACTTACGGGCTGGGTGATTTTTGTTTTTTTGGCGATAGCCGCAATTAAGTTTTTCTACATTCGCTTCATTAAAAAGCCCAAAAATGCGGAGGAAGTGAACCAACAAGCGACAACTTCTGCTACTACTACAGACATCAAATCAGCTATTCCCACCGAGACTACCTCAAATGGTGCAGCAAGAGGGGCGGTCAGCAGCACCAAAATTGTAGAAACCCTTACTGGACCAAAGGTTATTCAGTCGAATAGACCTCAACGACCGTTACGGAGAAGACGATTGTCAAAGGACTCTACTAAAGATTTCGATTCCAGTTTTGATGCAAGCTCTTTACTTGGAGATGCTATTCGAGGCGAACTCTCATCTTCATGTAGTGGTCCAGACAATGGAGTTGTCGAATACGTTACTAAATGCCATGATTGGCTGTTTGGAAGCTCGCAAATTCGGTCGTGGGACGAAGTTAAAGAAGCTTTTGTCGACGCCATGAATAGATCATTGAGGGATGTGGATAAAAAGGTTAGAGTTTAAGAATAAATACTTACTGTACTCTTGTGTATTTGAAGGCGTCATGTGTGATGCAAGGATAAACTCTGTTGATAAAATTTAAAAAAATTGGTTTCAGAATGATTTGTCCATAGCCGTCGTGAATGTTTCTATTGATGAGGACAACATAAGTTTGTCAAACATTTTTGCTGAATGTGTCAAGCCAAATATTGTGGTATGCTAAAATAATAACTTACTATTTTGTCATTTCCTTGTATTTTAATAAATAACAGTCATGTTTTTCCTATTTTTATTTTGTAGAAAGTTACATCGGACCTTGAAGTAAAAATGAAAGGAGAAATCACTGTATCCTCAAAAGAGCTAGGTATAAAGAGATGCGAATTTATCGTGGACCGGTTGAATGGACGATTAAGTACAATGCTAGAAACAAAGAACAAAGTGGCAGTCGTCAAATTGGATGGATGGCCAGAAATATGCATGTCTATCACTAGTAGTAGCCCGAAAAAGGGAAGCAAAGATAAAGATTTGGATTCCAAGAACATTGAGAGCATTGCTGACCGCATTACCGCAACACTACGTAATACCGTTGTGGATGTGGAGTTGGACCGCCTTCAGGATTTCCCCAAAGCCCCTGAATTATCCCCTCTCGTCGTAGATGATAATTCCAAGAAATACTTACTCGTCAAAATTGTTCGTGGAACAGATCTGGGAGTTTTGAAAGGCTGTTCGGAACCATACGTAATTGTAGAATCAGACGATCCCCCACAAAAATTTCAAACTACTGTACAGGAAAAACAAGGTCCCGTATGGAATGAAAATTTTGTCTTGTACGTACCCATTGATTAACAAAATCACATTGTCGTAAGCTCTATGTAATGTCTGATTATGGCATATAAGCTGTAATTTTCTGTTTATTTTTAATTTCCAGTAACGTTGTTCCCGGTGTAGGAAAGCTTGTATTTGAAGTGCACGACCGAGTAGCTAGCAGATTTTTGGGGTGCAACATAATATCAATGGACGATATTGGAAGTGAAAAAACTCGAGTATTACCACTTAAATCTCGTAATATGGAAATGGCGGAACACATTACAGGAACAATTGAAGTTCAAGTATTTTACCAAACATACGTGTTTTACTTCACTTTTTTATATTCTTGTACCAATTTGAATGTTTCATATTGTATCTTTCTTTTCACGCTTCCAAGTTTACGTTTCTGGATGAAAAGGAGTTTAAGTCTCATGAAATCACTGAAAAGGTATCACCTAATGGGAATTTAATTAAAACAACACGAACCGTTTTTACGAAACCTCCAGACGCCAACTCAGGGGCTTTTACTGAAAACGTAATAAAAGAGTTTGAACGGAATGTTGTTCCTAATGCTGAAAAAAGCACTCTGATAATTCATGCGGTTCAGAGGGTTAGTGTGAACGTGATCCTTACTAAAAATATTCCAACTTATATGATCATCTTATTCTATTTTCCAAATCTTTCTAACAACTGTAACTTTTTAATTGCTTTTAAGTGAATTTTACATTTTTTTCTTTGCTTTTATTTTCTCGATTATAAACGTTACGTATAGTGGTGTGTGGTCTTTCTTCTGGTTGAATATTTTGTATTTGAGCAGCGTTGTGTATTTTACAAAGTTTACAGTTGTTAAATCGGTTTATACTAATAATTTATTTGTTGCAATTTATTCTTATAAGCTTGTAACAAAGTGTTTTTGTGGTCTGAAATTAGTATTTTTGTTGAATGTTTTTATATACTTTACACATGTTCATTGACTCGAGTAGGACCCCCTTCCTCCCTCTAATTTCACTCCGCCATTATCTAGGCCGATAGTTAAGGTAAAATATATACTTGTGTATCAGCTATTACATTACTCTTATAATGATTTTTTATTTATGTACTTTGTTTGACATTTGATTTTTTCTACTTTTTACATTTATTCGTGATTGCTCTTTTTGATATTGCTTTTAATTAACAGTAATTTATCTGCTATATGTTTTGTTTTGTTTTCTCAACTCACTGTCCTCTATCGTGCGGTGAAAAAAAATCCGGTTTGTCGTTCGAAATATTGTATCACGTTGGACCTATCACAATCTATGATGTCTGTGTTCAATTTGGTGATGATGTGGATCAGATTGAGAAAATGTCTGACGGTTCATATACTGAAGTTGATGATGATTCTGATGATCATATATCTTCTGTATTGAAGAAGGTTAGACAACTAAAATGATAATGCAGAACAATCCGCTATTTGAGAAAGTAGTAGCGCTCGTCGACGCTTGTAAACTAACTTTCTTGTATTGCCCCTTTGAAATACTTTCTGTTGTGTAATATTAACTGGTGAAACTGATGATAACAATTCAAAGCTAACCCTCATTGGTCCGTTATGAGTTAATTATTGGCCCTTAGGCAGATTAATATTAAGTACACAAGTACAAATAATAACTTAAACTCTATTAGGAGGTCATGTTTGTGCTATCACTAATCTTTTGTCTCTGACGTTGTTTTATAGGCTTCTATAAATAACTCAGAGGAAGGCAGCAGTAGTGGTATACCTGGACAGTACGGTGAAGGTAAATATTTGCACTCTATCAATTCATTGGAAATATTCTTATTCCAAATACTATGATATGCTAAGTTGTGTTTGAAACCTGTAATTACTCAGATCATCGTGGACGAAGAAAAACGAGAAAAGGCGACATTTTTACGTCCCTTCGCAGACGCTTATCAAAGACCCGTTCTCACTCTGTAGTAACTGGTGAAAGTAGAGCAGAGACAGATGAGGAGAAGGCTTCTGCGTCTGATAAAGAAGATATTTTCAAAAGATCGGTGTCGGCTGATAGACAGAGCTTACTGTCACAGGGTCGTTTGACTGTAGGTAGTGGATTAGGTTCTGCCAGATCTTCCGTCTCAGAGCTATCTGCAATCAGCGGTCACTCTACTACAACATACGTTCACGAAAATTCCACCTTGGTTATTGAATGCATGGAAAATAGGATTCGAAAGTACGGGAGATTAATATGTTATATAGATGTAGTCAAAAATAATTTAATGCACTATTGAACGTTATTTTATACTTTGCTTTCAGGTACTACCTCGTTCCACCGCATTTAGCCGAAAGTGGCAAGTGGAAAAAGCGTGGCAAGAAACTTCATATATACAACGATCACACGTTTGTCGCAAAACATATATCTACGTAAGTAAATTTATATGCAGTACAAATGTGGTATAGAATTTTGTTTCCTTTTTGGTCCTTCAAAATCTTAATTTTGCAAAAACTGATGTCGTTTCAGAGGGAAAATGTGTGAAATATGTACCACACGACTCCCATTCTCATTAGGAAAGCAAGGATATCAGTGTCGTGACTGTAAACTGATATGCCACAAGGAGTGTCACGTGAGAGCACCTTCATATTGTGCAAAGACGTCGGTATATGATATAGAACTGTAAGTCTCACTCAATGAATTCGATACTACATTAAAATATTGCTTAGACTTGATATAATTTGTAAAATGACTTTTGAATAGAAAGAATTTCTCAATTTTTTTTGATGCGGTAATTTGGTTTAGTTATTGATTTTGGTTACAAAATTAATCGAAATCATAAGTACCCTGATTTCATTTTTGAATGTGATAATTTTGTACATGTATGTGATTGGTTTTTAATTATTTTTATGGCTCTGATCTGATTTAGTGAGTATTACCGGAATAATGGTACAAAGTAATCAGTAGTAACATCCTGTTTGGTTGTGATACGTTGTGTGATATCCACTTCGAGACTTCCGTTTTTAGTATGAAAAGTATACTTTAAAATATCTTTTGAGTTTATTTTCGTTCTGCCTTTTTTTACTTTTTATCTCTTTATGTGTTCGTGTCTGCTGTTTGTAAATTGCACTGAATTTTCATCCTATGATTTGTACTTTATTACCATTCGTTTCTTGTTTGTGTCTGCCTTCACTTTGTTTCATTTATTTTTTTAACGTTTTTCTGTAGACTCTTAATGTATGTAGTACATTGACAATTTTCATAACTGACGATTGAGTGTGTGAATGAGCTATATTTACATAAATATACTTTGCAGAGGAACCACCAAATCCCTCGACCAAAACTCAACCTTTTCTACTGTGTTCTCATCACTTTTCTGTGGCAAACGCGAGAGTGAGGTTAACCTTACTAACAAAGATAGCATGAGTAATACTTCCGAACAGATTAAAGCTAATCTGAATAACAGTTTGAACGGTACTGGTCGGAAAAAGAAGAAATGTAAGCAAAGCAACTTGTTGATCGATCATTCTTTTTAATAGTTTCTTCACAATTTTTTTTTTTTAAAAAGGCTATTGCACTCATATTTTAGTAGCTAGAAAAGCCTACAGCTCTTTTTTTACGGCTTTTCAACAAGCGCATGGCTTCCTTTGCTAAGAAAGGATTTTTTTACGGTTTTTGAGTTTAATATTTTATATGGGTCTCTCTATAAACTTTTTCTTTTGTCTAATAAAAATCTAACTTTACCAATGATTTCACTTGTTACTATTTAATAGCGAATATCTTCAGGAAGGTCACTAGACTAGGAAAGATATCGGAGGAGAATCTAAATGGCGGAGAAAAAGTGAATGGGGATATATTAACAACACATTTGGATTGTTCCGATGTTGAAGAGGAAGATGTAGATGGAAAACAGAACGACAGGTCAATCCTGTCAACATCCAATAATTTTCAGATAAACAAAGAACCCCTGCTAGAATCTACAGTCTCTATTCCGAACACCAACGCAGAAGAACAGGCAACACTTTGGGAAGAAAAAGCTATTCCATCTGTACAGTCCAACCCAAGTAGTAATTCCAGTGAGCACGAAGACAAAGATCCAACTGAACCGAAAGAAAGTATTTCGAGCACTGTTTAATGTAAACTGTTGCAAAATTAATGATATATCACGCCGAAATAATTGTGTCTTTTTGAAACATTCAACATACACATGTAAGCTATGCAAGAAATTAAAGTAAAATATTTCTGGCTACCGTTTAGTAGAGTGAATGGACAGAGAAGTAGTGTATGAATGGCTTTATAAATTAGTCATTGTAAAACTAGAATGGGGCCAAGGTGTCTTCGACTAATCAATGAAGCAGCTTATTACACTTTTTTGAAACTCAACATTTTGAAACATTATGTACGTATTTATATAACCATGTAAGGTATACAAATGTACTTGTACGTACACGAATCTTAAAAAATGAGACCTTCGTCACAAAAAGATATGCTTTCAATATTCACCTTACAACGTATTATCATGCATCGAAACAAAGAAATAATTTTTGTTAAAATCAAGCTTTACCAATCGGAAAACCGTATACAAATATTACGTAAAATTCACTAATGGGAAATGAATGTTACTTGAAAATTGATATTTTGCAACTCGTAAAAATTCATAAAAGTCAGAATCGTAATATTTATGTATGTATCCATTTTTAAAGTTTTACAACACAGTAAACCAACCCACCACTCATTGTAAAATTAATAGGTAAAACATCAATTGTGCAATATATCGCGTAGATTAGAATATATATAATAGGAGTAAATTATTGAGTCGGCAAAAAATGTACTTATGGTAAATATTTTAGCTTGTCAAGCTTGTGTGTAAAGTTAAAATTTGAATTTTGTGAATTCTTAAGATGAGGAGTAACAAATAGAAAGGTTTAGGTGAAGTTTAAAACATCCGAAAAGTTTAAATATATTGTTGTTGCATTTATTTCTTGTGATTTACTACTACTTTACATACCTAATACGACAATTGTGTTTTATACATATTTTTAAAGACTTATCTACCTAATTTGAGATAATCAGTTTTCGAATTACATATCTGTAGACTTTGATGATATTAATTATTGGTAATTTGATATTTGATTGAGCGGAACCATTTTTCTTATTGTGTATATTAATTGAAAAATGTAATGTACGATTATAATTATTTATCATTATCCTTTAGTTGTGGTGCTAACCAGTAAAGCAGATATAAATATTTGACAAACTGGAAATGTTTGATACGAAACCACAAAATTGTCAGAAACATGGCGCAAAAGTAATAATCAAAAACTCACCAATGTGCAATACGAAGCAGGTGTCATTTTATGTCAAGTTTTTATATGATCATATATCTGTTTTGTGATAGACAAGTTTATGTTGTTACTGTCAGCTCTTTTAATTTTATCGGACAATGGAATTTTAAGAATAATGAATAACTATGTAGCATAAAGAATGGGTTAACCAAATTGTTTTTAGAATGTTTTTACTGTTTGTAATAACAAAACATAATAGAGTGTAGTGTTAGTTCTACTTACAAGAACTCCATTATTAGAACCCCTTCTATGATTGGACTAATAGATATAATAAAATTCCTAACTATGTAAATGAATAGTTTTAACCTTGAGAGAACCCTTATGTTAGGATCAGTATGTTAATGTGCACTAGTCAAAAGAATATAAGCAACTAAATATTTGGTAATAAATAGAAACAGAGTCCTTACAATAAATTTTAAATTCTGAATATTATGTATGCATTTATTCTTTCATCTCCCTTCATGCAATTGTGAATCCACCATCTATCACAAGATTTTGACCATTAATATATCTTGATAAATCGCTAAGTAAAAATAAAATTGCACTCAAAACATCCTTCACTTCTATGGCAGAACGACCCATGGGGCAGCGTTGGCAAACATTTTGAGTCACTTTCTCCATCATTTCCAGAGGCAACGCAGAAACTAAAGTCTCCAATGACTGGGTTTCATCTACAAAGTAGGGGTTCACCGCATTCACGCGGATTTGATGGACACCAAGCTCGCATGCCATATTTTTTGTTAAAACATCCACAGCTCCTTTACATACTGCATAAGATACCGCGATAGGAGTGTGCACTTTGGATGCCTGCAATGATTGAGTATAGGTAGTTACATTTTGAGTTTTTCCATTGTGAAGTGAACCCAAAAATGTTGAATATTGAATAATTACTTACCGCGGACGACATGTTAACAATGGAACCTCCATGTCCCGATTTAATCATTCCTCTGGCTATTTCTTGTGACACATTTATCACAGCCTTCACGTTAAGGTTGAATTGTCTAATAATTAATGATGAAGGTCAAAACCCACGCTTTTCATTCAAAATTCGAACAGATTTATACTGCATTTTTTATGCTTACGTATCAAAGTCCTCTGGCGAGATCGCAAAAAGGCCGATTGGTGCTGGTATCAATATCCCAGCATTGTTGACCAATCCATCCATTGGCTCTGTAATTTCCAAAGAAAGCACCTCCTTTGTCTTTTCCCAGTCGCATAAATCCACACATATTGTATGGATATTGGGACACTCAATTTGCAATGAGTTGAGATTTTCCTGAGTTCTTGATAGAGCATAAACTTCTGCCTTGAGATCATGCAGTGTTTTTACTAGAGCTCTCCCTATTCCTATTTAGTAATTTCTGGAATTATTGCATTGCATATTATCAAAAAATATATTTTATAATTATGAGTTAACCTTTCCCTGCACCAGTAACTAGAATCCGTTTTCCTTCCAAGTCGAAATCTTCTAGTTTTTCCATTATGCTTGTTTAAAGTAGAATCGATGGCGAGCCTGAAGTTTTTATTTAAGACTTGTCGGCATAAAGACCTACACTTCTTGTGGCACAATTTTAGCTATTCCAGTTTGATTTAATGCACACATGCGTTAGGATGATTGAAAAATGTGTATTAAAATTTCATTGAATGCAGCTCAAATTTCTAAGAACTTCTCATTCGGTTACTACCTACATATTTTGCCGTCAATGTGAAAACTGCATTCTGCATTTCTAAGTTTTAGTTTATGACGAAGAACCATTGGCATTACAGACTGGAGTCATTACCGTCGGTCAAAGAACAAACGAATATAGCATAGTGTTTACGATATAAGAAAAATTACCGTCTCCGCAATATTGTGAAAAATTAGAACTAATGAGCCACTTGCCAAGCATGTAGGAGTATTGTTCATCAATATTATTAGAAAGAACAACGCAGTGCTGTTACGTGGGCTTGCAATGGCTACGACTTTGACTGAGGCAATCATTTAGACGCAGACCGCATTGGCTCGACTACATATATGACTCATTTCTTCATTACATCCATGATTACTTGTTCTAATAGAAGGAGTGCCAACTGCCAAGCGTCCCAAAAACACTCAACACATTAAATCACACACGTAATCGTGAAAACAATTTTGAAGATTAAATTGACGGAAAATAAAATTACGCTAATGCAATTATTTTTCTAAATGATAGAGATGAATTTCTATGCAGTATGCATAACTATTATTTCATTATTTATGAGAAGCATTGTGTTGAATCATATTATGCGAAATAAAGTATGAATATTCATGAACCTTATGAACTTTAGTAAACGTATTTTTGGAAATAAACTAGATACAAAAGTAATTTTAGAAAATGAAACACGCACTCTGTAGTTCAATATAGATTAAAACTGACAATATAGATTGACAATTGAAAAATTATTATATGGAAAATTAAGCTCACATCAAAATTACTATAATTTTTATATTAATATTGATTTAGTGTATGTTGATTTCACCCAACTTTATGATTTTATGATGACTGTGCAGTCTTTGAAGTTAGTCGGTGGTAGCCTTTAGTTTTGACTTTTTTTCATTTCAGTAGTCCAGTCATAGTTTAAGACCTTGTGCTGTGCACCTCTCTGGTCAGTGGTTCATAGATTGTCACTCACTGTTCAACAGTAACCGGGTAACCGTTTCTATAACCGTCATCCGTCATGCCACACAATAATTGTCGTTCATTATCGTAAAATGAATCAAAATGAAAACTTTTACAATCCTCCTTCAATTTTCAAGAAATAGAACTAAACTGCATACAAAATAAAAATCCGAATACCATTTACCATTTATGTATCTATAATATTCCATCGTTTCACCATCTTCACTCTCATTCCTCATTCAAGACAAAATGTCATGCAAAGACTGTACAGGAGGCGGATTTGCAAGTGCTGCCACCGCACGAGTATCGGATGTTCGGAATTTATATAATCCTTCCTTCTTTCAATCCTATTCAAGCTCCCAGGTTAAAGCAAACTGTAAGAAAATAGGTTGTGCTGAGAACAATAGCAGATGTCGCCAAGTTTGTCAGCTCCCACCATGCTGCGCGGATCAGTTTAAATCATACTGGTTTCGGAACTGCGAGGTTCCAATCATTAGGAGGTACGAGGAGCAGCCCTGGTTTCGCAACCGCATCGTTCAAAGCGAATGGCGAGACTTTGTCGATCAGCTTGTGACGCCTTACAATATAGGCTGTAAACTATGCCCTGGACCAGACGACTGGCAGTTCAAGTGTCATAAAGCAAGATCTTTAATTGGGCCAGCAGTTCAATGTGTCTGGGATCTTCCTGAGCAAGAGCCTTGGTAAATAATATGTATTACAGCAACATAAACGATTGCGATCATAAAACCCTGAAATTATTTTATGAAAACTACATTGCGCTTCTTAATATTTGATGACAGTGCTACGACAAGGTACGGATACAATAGAGACTGGAGGCGGTACAATGAGGATCAGCGTTTGGCTGCTTCCGATATGCAATGTGGATGTAATGACGAGCCGATATGTAAACCCTTAGCATCCCCCTGTGAATATCCTCCCTATCTTGGTCAAAGGTTTGGTGCTAGATATATGGCTTGGTCTCAACCAACAGGTTTCATGTTTCCCCGCTCGAGACCATTTAATTACCAGTCATTGCCAAAATGTTAAACAAACCACGAAATTCCCAAGTTTCACTTACTAACATGTAAAACCAAATGATGCAAGTTGTTAAATAAACATTGATGAATGTATCAACCAAAGTAAAGTCAATATTGACTACGACAAGATTGACAAGTATCGACTGTTGGTGCTAAATAATAAAATTCAATCCCAGAAATTCTCAAATTCTTGTCATATGAATATTTTATCTTGCATTCAATCATAAAGGATACGCCATGCCATACAAAAGCCACACAAAAGCAATGCACGATAATTGAGATCTAAAGTTGATGAAGCTGCTAAAATTCGGCCAAGTCTGATTATTGTCTAAATTACTTAAGTACATCCCTTGCAGCTACCTTGTGCACATTGCATTCATTATCTACTGCAGAAATGTGTATGGTTTTTGCTGCCAAAACTGGCTGTGGCTATCCTTTTTCTTGGAAGTTACAATAATTGCAGGAACTGAATTAATCATCCGCTTCTTTCGGCGTCTATAGATGAACATTTCTCCAACTAGGATGACCAAAGCAATGAAGAATCCCAAGAAAAGGAGGTAAAACGATCCTTGCATGTCTCCCAATTTTACTGTCCGATTAGAATCCGAGCCAACTAATCCTGTGGTAGAGGAGCACTTATCCTTTTGTGGCCAGTAACGACTCTTCCACTTTTTCACAAGACCAGTTTGCAGCATTTCTTTTATTCTAGAAAGACAACTAATTTTATGAATATTAAGAACAGATTGGAGCATCAAATAATCTTATTTGAGATAATCTGAACACTTTACTCCTGATTAAACAATGGCAAATACGGGCTTCCACGAGGTACTGCAAGTGCAATTTTCTCCTCAAAAATTGTTTCCTCGCCTGATAAAAAGATGTTAAAGATATTTATTATTACTGTTTCAGTGTACTAGTGAAAATTTTAGCAAAGCTTATACCTAAAATGTAGTCACAAAAGCCCGTTTTCTTGAAAGCATCTCTCATGACGGTCATGAGGGTAATTTTCCAGTCGATATATGCATGATCTAATGACTTGATGGCGTCAAGTACAGATTCGTTAAATGCCGGATGTATAACTGCGTTTTCATAGAGCTCACGCATTTTCGGATCTGGAGATCTCTGACAGAGGAAATTTTTGCATATTTTCTTGTAGAGTTATTTGTATGTCTATTTACAATTGGTTAGTAAAATACTCCTTTGTACTTACTTTTAAGTGATCCTCAATTACACTGCCAGACATAAAACCCCAAGAACTTACACCACGATGTTTCAACACATCATCGATTGAGTTGACTGGATTTTCGATTTTTGGAAAGGTAAGAAACGCGACAAGGTTCCCAGAATATGTTGTGACAGATACGATAACAAACAGCCACCAGAAACCGATGAGGACGCGACCTGAAATCGCTTCAGGTAAATGCGTTCCTCCTACATCAATACAAAAACCAAAGCTCATTTTTTTTCAAACAAAGTTTTTGACTATCATTTAAGTAGGGTTATTGACCAGGGGTAACGCACCTTGTTGAAGTAATGCTCCATAAAGGTACCAGTAGCAATTCTTTAACTTGAATAACCCTTTCTCATTAACTCTTTTATAAAACTTGTAGTAGTAACTAAAACAGTGTATCATGTTTAGAATAGGGGCTACAATGATTACTGTCGCAATTATGCAGAGCCACACCTAGACAGAGCACAGCATGTTAATTTGTGTAAATTGTAACACCAGAAATGAGTTGGTATTTTGTAGTTTTATTTAAGTTATGTCTCACCTCAATACTGAAAGGCTGTGCGAATAGTAGAACTCGAGACAACTCTGCAGGGCGATTTACCATAAATGCATATGCCTCACGTTCGAGTACTTCTGTGAAATTTACAAATCTAGCTCGTTCTGGGGTAACCGTAAAAGCTGCTGCTCCAAGTACAACGTTCTAAAGACAATGAAAATATTATCAGACAAACATTTGTCTTTACAAAAAAATGTCGTTTCATCCAAATTAAATATTTGCCACGCCACCGTTAGCTCTTACAGGGTTCTCGATTATCAACCTCATCATCCCATTCCATCTTTCATCCGATTGAATCGTTCCCCAAGCTTCACCAGGTGGTGGTTCTACAACTGCAAAAGTGAAGTTTAAGTTTTTTCCCATGTGCGTGAGAACTTCAAACATTAGGCCTGTGTATGTTGCATTATTTTCGTCTTTTGAATCCAAACGATTGATCATTTGCCAAGGTGGAAACTAAATTCATAATTATGCAAAGAATTGTTAACTTTGATATTTCGTTTCCAATCCACTGGTTTCGATATTCACCAGCACTTGACTAAAAACAGTTACTCTTATTTTTACATGCATGGACGCAACGAGGATCTGCCTTCCTCGAAATCCACCTGTCACATGAGGAAATAAGTCATCCGTCATTCTCAACCCAGTTAAAGGGTTCCACCAACCGACCTCAAACACACGTTTACCCTTTGTACCATACTCTGCAGCCTCTAGCTCCCAATTTGAAGAATTTTTGTCGCATTTAGCAAGAACGGAATCACCAAGTCTTTCCTGGAAAATGAAACTTTTTGATTCACGTGATACTTTACTTATCAATGAAGAAATAGTTTTTAAACATTGTTTTGCATACATTCATAGTTTCTGTTATGTTCATAACTCTGTCAACCCTAGATGGCTTAATGATTTCCCATTCTAGAAACAAAGCCGTTGAGAAATTCAGAAATATTCAAATAAATTGTAACTTTTATACGGCATACTACACCACGTCAACTCATTTAAAGTGAATATCACATCATCTTACCTTCATCGCTAACTTGGAGGAAGAGATTAAATTCCCACGAGGCAAGATTCTCTATTGTATCTGCTAACAAGGAAAGCAGCGATTCAGTGTGACAGAAGAAATGATCCTACAATAAAACCGTAATGCAAACTGAGAAAAT
>JAQIXW010001500.1:0-19027 GCA_034700685.1 Willowsia buskii | reverse complement strand
ACTGAAGAGTGTCAATTTTTTGGAAATAGTTCAGCGCATGTGCAGTAGCGGTTTCAGTGATTGCAATTGGAAGATAAAACTGGTAAAGATATTTCATACTACCTATTTATTACCTATTCTATAAATTTTACTGGCTACTGCAACCAAGCATTTTGAAGAGCATGGTTAAATCTTAAGCTTTCATGAAAATTCAGAAAGATGTTTCAGATTTCAGAAAACGATTTCGTTTAAAAGTCTTATAGACAGAAGAATCCTTTATTCGTGAAATCATCCACTGCGTGTAGTATATTGAACAATAGTTTTTTATACGTTATAAATCATTGCAGGGTAAAGATGAACCGACTCGTGTCAACACAACCGAACTCATCGAGCTCTTCAGGATCGACATGGGGTAGCAAGTTAATTCATGTTGTGTCTAGGTTCGTCGCCGTAGGTGGAACCACAGCCACCTCAGCCGAGCCACCGCATCCGACCATCCCGACTGCAAGCAGATACAGCAGTGGTGCCGACAAAATGGGGAATAACATTTTTGGTCCAAGAGTGGTCACCAGCACCACCAACAACTATGCTGATTTTGACCGATACAGGGATCCAAAGCTACACAATGAATGCACAAATGATGGTGATGATAGTGACGCGAGTAATGATGACGGCAGTTCGTCAACGACAAAATGTCGGTCGTATGGTGAAATTTCCAGTGACGAAGATGAAACCTTTTGTAGTCCTGTCAGTACATCAGTCATCATAGATCTTTTACCTGAAGAGCGAGCTGATAGTGTTCCGGTGCCTGGAACATCTTCTGGTACTGGAATGGTGGTGAAGATAAAACAAGAGAAGAATGATGAAGAGGATGACCATGATGGAGATGTGGTTGATGTGGACAAGCACAATGTTCCAGTTCATATGATCCGTGTCCCTTTACAAGAATGGAACGAGATGGTGAAAGCAAAGCAGGAATTAGAGACTCTGAAGGGTGAAGAAAATGTGCACAATCAACCTGCAAATCAGGATCGGGAAACGGAACAATTCCCTGTGGTGAATCTAGTGACTCCGGATAAGGAGACCAATGATTCTCGTCCTGGTGGCTCTCAAAATAATCAACCGACAGCCAATGTAGAACCAATCAATTCACGTCGAGGTCGCCCCCGGAAGAAAGCAGTGGCTCCAGATACAAAAAGTGGTAACTCTCGTCGCAGTCGCCCCTGGAAAAATCAAGTTACAGTGAATGAAGTTAAGTCTCGGCCTGGACGCTCCAGAAGAAGTCAAACAGCTTTAGACTCGAACAGCACAACTCCGGATAATGTCACCCTACAAGGCCGCCGTTTTGAATGCAGCACTTGCAGTAAGACATTTGCCACACGAAGAAGCCTCAAAACGCATGAGTTGTCTCATTCCCGACCTACTGAAGGAGAGTTCTCTTGCGGTTTTTGTGACAGGAAGAATTTCAAGACTGCTCACCATCTCCGACAACACGAGGCACGCCACAATCCCCATGTACCTTGCGAATTCTGCGGCAAGTAAGTAAAAGTAGCTAATCATATCCCATAAATTTATGCAAAAAGTCCCCAATTGTTGTTGCAAGAAATTGAGAAATGCCTGTTTCTTTTATCCCTAGGCTATTTGGCAGTTTGCCTTTCATGCGTGCACACCAGCGGTCCAACAAGCGTTGCATTGAGGAAAGAGGCATTCAACGAGCACACCCTACCGTTTGAGATTACTGATTAAAGAGGAGTACAATTTTCATTGATTAAATAATTTTCTGTTATATTGCTGTATTACTGTATTTGCGCAACATTTAATATCACTGACCACTTACAATCTTAACATACTTATTATAACTATATTATAACTTATTATTATACACAGTTTTAGCTTTAATTTAATAGGTAGTTTAAAAAGTGTGACCTTTTCAGTAGTAACTAATTAAGTGACATTCTATACTATGTATATCCTATTCAATGCTCTACATAAGCAAGCATTTTTGCCTCTTGTTAACTATTTAAATAGCCAAGTACATTTACCAGACCATAATAAAAATTAATATAAAAATTCACTCAAGGTTTCTTCTTTCGCCGATTCATTCACGCCATAATCGCAAATCAACATGGGGAATAGATGGACTGCCACACGGAAGCATGGGATTGCTGTTGGAAAAAATAATCTCGATTTTAATTTTTACATTGCATGATTATCATTTGTGTGTATTCATATAGATTGTAAGTAGTGAACTTACAATCCATTATTTGAAAGATAAAAAGCCAACGGCTGAACTGATCTTATTTCATCACTGTTATCGCATAAAATTCTCGCCATGCTCGCTCTTCGAATTGAATGAAGCTGCTCTCTGGAGAACGAATGAGGTTGGTTACCATTATCATGGAAAAATCTGTCCCCCTTTTTTGACCTTACAAACTGATCCCCGATTATGCAGGCAAATGTTGGTCCCACTACTGCTCCATTCTCTGGCGTCTCATGAATCCCTCCAATGAACAAATCAATGTCGTCCACACTGGCGTAAATGCTTTGCAGGGCGGAAATCTTCCTGGGATGGATGACAGGTGCAAGATCAGAAAAATCACGAGCTTTTCCCAACCGGCACAGATCCCTGTACTCATTATAGCTAGGAAGACCATGGTCCCTGCCTCGCTGTATGTTCAAGGCAATCAGGTCCATTCCTCCTTTCTGCCCACGCACTTGGAAAAGATGGTCTCTTAGTTCAGTGGTAACGAAGTTGTCAAAACGCTGAATAGGTTGTGTCAGCAAGCCCTTATTCAGCAGGTCGATGACCCCAGCTTGTCTAAGGAGATGTGGATTATTGAAAAAGTCTCTGAGCACAAGACGGCCGACAGTTTGTCCTGAGCCTGTTTCCAAATTGAAGGTCCCCTGTACTAAAGTATGACCCATTCGAAATGCTGCTGTGGTGAAAGCATTGGATACACTGCCGTCAACTCCGGAGTCATATCCTGTATAGTAGCCATCATATAATGGCAATATGCCAAAAGTAACAAGATAATCCCTTCCAACTATGACGGGCAACCATTCATTATAAATGATGTGCTGATACTCGGCAATCACGATTCTTCTCGTTTCCTGAAAAATTACTTCGTCGTCCCAGTGTCCATTCAAGTGTCCCAGCTCTCCAGCAATTCTGTTGTGCTCTCGAACAAAAATCGTGTGAATGGAAGTGAGTCCGATTTGCTCATTCACTCGCCTGTCACCAGCTTGAAAACAGTGAAGACCCTGACCAGATGCACAGTCTGCATCTTCGTCCTTCAAATCTTCAGGAAGCAAATCCATCCTCCCGTTAGGATCTCTGCTTACCTTTAATCTTCCACCTGAAAATTCTCGAAGAGACTCTGCCTGCTCGTTGGTGCTCCCATAAATCTGGGAAGCATCTAGCCAATGTGTTAACTGGTTGAGTTGGTCCGCATGTCCAAACGTGCAGTCGATTCTGGGAGCGATCATAGAACGAACAAAGTTGATGCATTCGCCAAGGTAGGGGTCTCCAGGAGGAACATCGATTGGGAAGCAGGCAGGATGCTGAATGCCGTTAGTGTCATGCTCACCCCTATCATTCCCTCCCTTAGGGCAGCACTGAATGCCAGAATTATCTCCAAACCGGAAGATGGGCACGTGACTCAAGTCATGATCGACAAACTGGCCAAACTGCATCACCAAATGGGTATATCTCGGATCGGGTTGATTAACGTCTGGAACTAAGGAGCGACTTATGAAACGGGCGCTGGGCAAAGGTGTCCCATCCTTCCGAACACGTGGAGCCCATATACCATCCGCATAGTCTGGAGGAAGCAGCCGAATCAGTGGAGTTGAGCTTTGGCCCAGTTTAGGAGAGTCGGGATTATTACAGGAACCGTCAAATGTGCGATACGTTTTTGATCCGCGATGTCCACCGCTCCCAGCCGAAGCGCAAGAAGGAGCAGGGGGACAAGTTTTTTCGAAAATAGTGCCACCAAAATCATATCCTTGGAGACCCACACCTGCCTCATTTGCAGAGAGGAAATACGTGTCTTGTATGTAATTGCAGGCTTTTACAACAAGAAAACTATCACGAGCTGTGCGAATGGCTGCTGGTGTAGTCTGAAAACACATAAAAATATAAAATTGTATTGTTGTTCTGCATGATTTGCTGTGACCATGACAAGATGAGTAAAAGGAGTAAAAGAGTGAAACCATGACTGATGGATGCACTGATGCATGTCGACAAGTGGCATTTTACCTGAAAAAATTGCAAATGTCCGTACGCTGCAGTTCCCCTTTCAACGATCACGTTTAGCTCCAAAAGACGATCTTCAATTTGCTGGTATTTCTCTTTGTATTCGTACCCTTTCAGCGCTGCAGTTGCCAATGAACTTTCTGGGATATCAGGTATGGATGATTTGTCCACTGGGTAGGGATTGAAATGATGTCCGCTGGGATTACCCTGAGCTGGTGACGTGGAATGCCCACTGCAGCAAATGCCCTTGTTGTTTTGCTGTTGGCGAATGAGACAGCATCGGTCCTTGGCTCGAAGGTAAGAGTGTGTGTGGGAGGCACAGTGCACAAAGTTGTGACACTTGTCGGTGGAGTCACATGACACTATATGAACAGCCACCTCAGTGGGAGGTGGAAGTATAGGACGGCGACCAGTTCCACCTCCAGCACTGGCGGATGCCGATGAGGACGAAGTTGAACCACCCCCGCCACCACCATGGGGAACGACACCTTTTCCTGGAACAAATGAGAGGGGACCACCACCCCCATACTTATTGGTAGAGGGGTTGTAATGATTATTTCCACCACCTTTCCTAGAATTCCAGCCCTTCCTTTTGTATCCAAAACTATCATCTTCATTGCCAGCAGCAGCCCAACCTCCTCCTCCCCCACCAGCACTGGCAAAGGCAAATGAGCCACCACCATATCCCCTACCACCTCGACGGCCATGTGGGCGTGGGGAATAGTCAAAATCGTCATCGTGATAGGAATACTCTCTGCTGTTGTGAAATCTTCTGTATTTCTTTGATAAGGGCTCCCCCTTACCCACTGCATCATCACTTTTGTCGTCAAAATTAACTTGTCTCGTGTGACGTGTTCCTTCTTTAATTAATGTAACATTCCAGTAAATCTCCATTGGTTCAATTAAGTCTTCAATTAAATTAATCAACGTATCGTTTCCGTCAGCAGACTGCAAAACAGAAATTCTTATTGGGGTATCATGAGACAAGGGCACAACATTTGGCAAAAGCAACAGTGTGCTGACACTTATCACAAATCCTAGTTTCTTATCCATTTTTGCAAAATGCATTTTAAAATGAAAACAATGTCCTTCAAACTTTAATTATACTCAGCAATTTATTTTGTCCAGGCTCTCGTATAAATGAGGATGAGTAACTGGATGACCAACTGTATGAATCTCTCTAAATATTTCATCAAAAGATCAAAAGACGCAGCAGTAGTGGTAGTGGTGGTAGTACTATGCCTTGTATTTTAACGTTAATTAGTTCCAGCTCATTCAACCGTTTAAACTCTTCTCATTTACTCATCATCTCCAACTTCTCTCCAGTCAGTCACAGGTGCATGCCATATCATAGGGGAAAAAAATAATCACAGTCACTCTCATTCTTGTGACCATTCACAACAAAATACCATACACCATATACTAATTCATTGTCACTTTCTGTTTATTTTCCGTACTTTTCAAAGAAGATTGCCAAAAATATATTATACCTTTTAACCAACTTATTATATGGCGTAGTCATTTTGAAAAAAATACATTTGACAAGATCAACGTGCTATATTTGCACTGCATGAAAAAAGAGTAGTCTTAGTCGATTAGATCAACAGCAAACATGAAAAGGCAAATTGTTTATGTCGAAATACAAAGCTGAAAGAAAGAAAAAACATTATGCAGAGGTTGGTGTTAAACGAGCAATTTATATAAAATACAAACATTTAACAATTTTTTATGCTCTGAAACCGGGTAACATTTTTACACAGAGAAGTTTGTGTTCATCTCAAATATAGAAATACATTAATAAATATTCTGTAACAAGTTGTGTAATATTTGGATGATCACATATTACATCACACGCATATAATAATAATTGTAGTTTCATGGTAATTTCAAAAAATACATGATGTAATTATATAAATAGTATAATAATATTATGAATGTACGTATATAAATTGTATGTAGTAATGTACGAGTTTTTTGTATAAGTTTATCACAACTTTTGGGTATAAATAGGTATATCCGTTGCGATTGATTTTTCTTATATAAAAGTATTATTGGTTAATAATATAAACTGGTATTCTTAGAGTTGTCCCTTCAGACTGGCAATGATTCGACTTTAGGGAAATATGTATGTAAAGAAATCAATTTTATGATAAAATTTCACAGTTAATTATTTCTGTAGTAGTTACGATAACGTAATGATAAATGATAGAAAAAATGACATCCAAACTAGCTACTTTTCTGCGGCGGTAGGGGTAGTAGTAACTGAAGGTGAGTGAGTAACGCTGTTAACTGCTGTGGCGGATGAGCAGGACGACGGAGTTGACTGAGAGGTCGCATTAGCAGAGGCGGATGAGGAGGATGGCGAGGCTGCGAAACGGCTTAGAAATGCGGCTCGTTGGGCTCTAACTGCCTCAGCTGGAGTTTTGGCAAGACTGAGTCGAACACCGCGTTCCATGACGATGGCTTCAGAGAGTTCAGAAGAGTCACCTAGACGATGACCAGTGCTTTCATCCAGGTAACGACCGTCCTCTGTGCGACGGAGATTAGCAAAAACTTCGTCGGCATCGCAGAATGGGAGCTCACCAAAAACAACAAAGAGCCGACCACCTGGAACGAAAATTATTTCAAATGAGCATTCGGTAACTTTATTACATGTTAATTGACATTTTAGTAAACAGGACGTGATGTGTCAATTACCTTCAGCCTGGAGAGTTGTGAGGAGCATATTGAAGTAGGTGTCGGTTAGAAGCTCAGGTCCACTCAATGTAGAGTTCAGATTTACCCATTGTGTACCGAACTTGCGCATAGAAAACCAATGGTCCTCCATATGACAAATGAATAAGCGCTCATCTCTAAAAGATTGAAAAGGTCATTGTTAGAGTTATACTAACACCTTAATTGAAAAAGGTTCATACTTAAATGATCTAATAAATTACTAATGAATTGATGCAATATTCAATAAAATCTTACACTGGATTTTGCCGAGCCTTGACAGTTCGAGCATCGTCCGAGTTGAATGAAATTAACTCCAGGTTCATGTTACGGAGCGCTTCTGACAAGACTTGAACGCTGAAGTACCCTGAGTCATCAAAGTTGCAGGAAGGCTTCTGTATACAGATATAATTACAGATTATTAACAATTAGCGTGTTGCGGCAGACTAACATAAGTTATACGAAATATATGTTTAATAGGTATAGTGCATGAGCTTAAATGTTAATTTGGGATTAACTTACAGCAATAAACTCCTTGTATTCCTTTGTGTTTGTTCCTCTTTCCGCCATAGTTTGCCTTTCCTTCTCGTCTAACTGCCGAGCAATTTCTGATAAGTCAACAGGACTAAAGAGTGATGACTGAAGTGCATTGTTCAAGCAGTGTTGTCCACAAAGAGCCCCATCTTGCTGCAAAGTTAAAATAATCCCAAATGGTTTAATTGTGCACAAAAAATTTCTACAAATACATGATTAGAAGCTAATTACACAATTGACATTGACAATAGTCTTGCAATTATATGATTACCTTTTCGAAGAAAATTTTAGCTTTTGCCTTGTCCAGAGGTGATTTTGCCTTCTGGGCCATTATTGTCCTCTGATATGGCCGGGAAAATGTCTAGAAGACAATTGCCTGTCACCTTTGCCTGTTGGATGATGGATTTTATCTTTGGTTTCAGATTTCCAGGGCGAAAAGTCAGGTCCAACGAAAGACAATTTGTAGTTAAACTTTATAAAATGTAAATACAACCTTCCAGAAAGTCTGTCAGGTGAGACCGCTGCCAGCCACTAACTGAACGAAAACCTAAAATTAGACAAACAAAAAAGAAGATTAGTCAAGTTCTTAACCTATAAACCAGTTATAGTGGTCGTAGAATAACCACCCAACCATAAATAACGGTCCAGGACCTGGTGTAAAAATGTCAAATGATAATTACCAATGTTAGTTACATGAACACTTACAAAAATTTTATAGTGTAGAACGAATGCTGGCTAGTCCGAACTCCCAACCCACTCCCCAACGTTCCAATGACAGTGATCAATGATACGGCAAAAATAATTTGTCCTAAAAAAATTATAAATGAAAAGTTACGCCCTGCATTGACCAAACAGTGCTAACGTCAACTTAACGAAACACAGCCCATCAGCAAAGCGTCAACAAGTTTTAAAGTCATTCAAGACTATTACTATTATTATAAACCGAAAATTTAGTAAATCAGCGGCCAGCAGCAGCAGCTGTATCGTCCCTCACTCCACTACTAACAATTCGCAAAAACTTCCGGCAACCCGGCTAGTAATCTGGCACTGTCCCCCTCAGCACGACTTTTCTGAAAATCTAAACTATAAACTAAACAAACCAAAATATTCTCACCAATTAAATCTCATAATTGAGATATACCTTGTTATTTATTTTAGCCAATGACTAAAATGGTTATTGATGATTGAACAAGTCTATAAATAAAACCTTAAAACTCAAAAGTCAAACTAAAACACCAACCCCAAATTTAAATCTAACTATATTCAGCTGATTTTTGAGAACAATTATTAACTTTTTCTAACCCAGACAACCTGACACTTAATATCATTTGGAAATATTCAACAAATAACACAAACTATAGTCGACCTTTGTTGACCGGCACGCCAAATCAACTAAAGTTTAATTTCAAATCCTGAAGAGCCACCACCCATCCCCTTCACTGCTCTCACACTCACACAACTTTTTTTTCCTCTACTCAACTCCCTCTACTTCCACGAAGAATAGCAGATTACCCATCTTGTCTCAGTGACTCGCAAGAGGTGAACATCTTATCTTTATCCTTTTTCTCATTCCTACTCCATCCACTCAGCTCAGCTCTTCTGCTCTCAATCCTGCTCCTCTATCCTCTCTGTACTCACCTCCTCAACACAACAAGATACCCCTTTTGTATTCCAAAGGTAATGGTTTGGTACAGAGACAGGTGCGATATCCACAAAAAAAAAATCAAAACACCATCTCGATATACCGCACACTAACAACAATATCTAAACATCTAAAAAGAACAAGGAGCTATCGGCTATACATTATTGTTGCAAAAAAACCAAAAAGGGTTATACGTCTCTACGTTGGAGGTCTTCTCAATTCTGTCTATGCAGTTTGCACACATATGTTCCTAAAATCTCTCTCTCAAGAGGTCCACCACTACTGCTGCAACTGCACTCGTGTGTGTCTTCTCTTCTCTACCTAGCTGCTATTGTTTTTATAGAGATTTAAGACCAGAGCTTATTGCCTTATCCACGTGTGTGTGGTGCGACTGGTGCCCAGCAGCTCCTTCGTCGACGTCCTTCCGTCTCGCTCGTCGTGTGTACGTTTTCTAATCACGCAACTTTCTTTATTATTTTCATTAGCTAGTAAATTAACTAACTTATTTAAGTTGCTACGTATCCGTTCTTCAATTTAAGCAGTAGGATGAAGTGGCTCTCTGTGGATAGGAGATGTTTGGTGTTGGATGATTAGAAATTAGGAGAAGAAAGTTGCAAAAAAAAAGTATGAATAAATTATTGTTGTAGGGATTCTCACAATCCGTCTGGTAGATTTAGGTTGTGTCGTCTTCACTCGAAATCGAGATGATGTGTTGTGGTTGTACACACAGCCAACTGATTTTTTGCACTTTGTTCTGATCTTCTGCTGATGTTGATGTCGGTGATTATCGTCACGCGTTTATTGCTTCCGTTTTTTTTGGTAGGTTAGTGGAACGATAGAAATTAGACGAGCGATATTGAAAGAAAGTTTTTTTGGATGGGGAGCTGTCTTTGAGTAAAGTAGCTAGTGATTAGTTTTTTTAAAAATCACGTGTGCATCTTGAATCTAGAACAACAGGTGTGTTTTATTGTGTGGGATAGAGGTATTGTTTTTAAATAGAAGGAGTAGCGTAGATTTTGGTTGGATTTGAGTAGTCTATTTTGAAGTAGATTTTTGTGATTGAAGTCTGTGTTGTGTTTGTAAAAAGTTTAATATTTTGATTTGTAATTTTCAGGGCTGCATTGGCCGTTGCTGAGGTGGTGCTGTGTATTTTTCAGCAACAGTCAAATGAAGTCACACCTGTGGTGCTGAGGTCCTTTGATTAGTGATAAAAAGAAAGAAAGGTTGGAGGTGTGTGGTGTCAGCTGATTAAATTTTCTACTCGTTTGATGTGGTGAATGGGAATGGGAGTTATCTTTTTGACAATTTGTTAGTGCTTAAGGAATGCCTCTGTGTCCGTAAGTTTGAATAGGAGTTACTCAGAATTGATATAATTAAAGCAATAGAAAAGAAAATTCAAATTCTAAACAACAGATTTTCTATGGTTTTATAGGAACACAGACGACAGCCGCTTCGAAAATTTTTGTTTTGGTGCTACCACCACTTTGCTATCTTCACCATCGTCATCAGAAAAATCAGTAGTAGATACAACATCAATGGCGTCCATGAATGATTCCATGTACGAAGAAGGATCGACCGCTACGAGCACCACTAGCAGCAGCAGTAGTGATAGCAGCCCAAGTCTTGCCCGTAGTCGCTGGGGTATTTTGCAGGTTCGAACATGACATTTGTTAAGACATTTGCTTTTCTGCATATTACCTCGTGCATTCTTTGAATTTCTTTTGTTCTAACTTAAATATTTAAATTTTGCAGAATGCGATTTTGAAAAAAACCATTCCAGAGCCAGTTGGGAATCCAGCTTCAAAACGGATTTTTGAGCGATATTCGGAGTTGGTCAGCTGGAAAAATGAGATCTCCAAGTCCGTCATGAATGTGCAAGTGAAGGTTCCGTTTCGAAATCTTTCCTCGGAATTCGGTCAATCTCCAGCGCTAAAGTCCACCAACATGAATTTGGACTACATTTGCACTGCACTCTATCCTATTCAAATACATCGAAAGAATAACGTCATCCCTGTGGACATACGGAATCTCAAGGGCTTCGATAAGACTGGGCGTATCTGCATTTGGCCATCTGAACAAATTCTCACATATTGGTCTCTTCGAAATCGTCATTTGTTTGAAGGAAAGCGTGTTCTTGAGATTGGTGGTGGATTTCATTGCTTGGCTGGATTGGCTCTGGCTAAGTACTCTAAGGGTTCGAATTTAATTTTTATGTCGCATAATTACTTTTTGTTGTAAAAAAAATAAGCTCTGCGAAGAAGCTACGTGTTGCAACTTGAACTGATATCATCTTTCTGTCAATTTTCAGCTGATGAGATAGTTCTCACTGATGGTGACGACGTGAACGTCGAAGAAGTCTCCTACAGCATTGAGCGGAACAACGTTCCAGCAGATACTTGCCATGCAACAACCCTTCTCTGGGGCAAGTTTGGCTGGAAGCCTGAATTCGAGGGCTACTTTGATTTCGTCGTTGCCGCAGACGTCGTTTATGAGAGCTCAATCTTCGACAGTTTGCTAGAGACGCTTGCATATGTGCTCAAACCGGAGGGACAATTTATTCTCTTCAACCCCACTCGGGATGGAATGCTCCAAAAATTTGTGCGTTTGGCTCAAAACTCCAATGCCTTTACTGATGTCAAGTTAATAGAGAACTACGACACTCTCGTAAGTGATATTACTTGGGAGCTCATGCAAACTAATCCGGCATTTAACAGGGACTGGCATTATCCCAATCAGGTGGCTTTCAAGAAAGTAGCTAACTACACTTTCCCTCCGGATCCTACCAATTAATTGCTATCCTCACTGAAACTTTTCTTCCCTACAGTAATCCTCTTCTTCTTCCTCATCATCTCATCAAAATCATTTCTTTTTCTTTATCAAACATATTCTCATAATTTTCCTTCCAATGATCCGGCCTATCATCAACAAATGTCGGTCACTAATCTCAATAGTTTTCAAAAGCAAGACTCACGTGTACTCAAAAAAACAAACAAAAATCATCTTCTAACGATATTCAAGTCAGTAAATCGTCACATAGATATTATCACTCTCTCACTTGCTCTCTCTTTTACAATAATAATCAATGAATTCAGAATGAGAGCTCTCAAAAGAAGAATTTCATAGTAACATTTTGATCTCTCTAGTCTTCTGCTACCTCACCAGTTTTTATGATAGTGTTGTTTCAGATTATTTTTTAATGGGTTAGAATAATAACCTTTACAGGATTTTTTCCTTTCTTTTAAGTATCTTATAGAATCTCCGCATAGTGTCAAGTAACTTTTACCAGTAAAATAGAATGCATACATAAAAAAATAAATCTGCTCATCTTCGTACACCTCAAATAAACCAAAGTATCTATGAATTAGTAAATTTGCTGGCATATTGGTCGTAGTAATTATCGGTAATCCTTTCGAAATTGTTGTGTATCAAACTGAAACTTACCATTTTAAAAATATGTATAAAAATTTTATAAATTGGTTATTAATAGTAATGTAATCAATTGTTATAATCTCTATCAAATGTGGCTACTACTATTTGTATGCAAAATCGATTATATTAATTTTATTGTAATTTTAAACCTTTCTGAACATGTATCTATCCTGTCGTCAGCGTATTTACTCCGTATTTTTATAAAGCTATTTATCTTTCATGTGTGTAAACAACTGAAGGATTATGTACCTTTTTACAAGATGTCATATGAAAATGGTAACTGCAGGAATGTTCAACCAAAAAACCATATTATTGTTTACTGTAATAAAATAAATAAGAAGGAAACGAAAAGACAGAAAACATACTTAAATGTAGATACGTAAAGTAATGATAGTTTATAATTTAAGTTTACGACTCTTGTAAATCTTTGCTGTTGTGGTAAAGTCCATAAGTTTAGGTATGAACCTTAAACGCGTTGGTCAAGTGGAAGGACTTTGTAGCTGATCAGACTCAGCAATTTAAATTGTGATGTGAAGGCAACTAACTAAGGAATCAAAATGCAAACATTTTAATAATGTTATAATTCATCTTGATGATATTGCCGTTAATATATTATTATTACCACAACTACTTGTAACTTATGATCTGCCTATTTGTAACGTTCACGTTCACCAAACACAAACTGTTCAATCAACATGATGTTGTGCAATAACAAATTGGTATACAGTAAGAAGACAGAAGAAATATAAATGCTCACAAATCAAGTTCGTGCAGACATGAGAAAAGAAACAAAAAAGAAAATTGTACGAAATGAAAACAAATTTTAGGTAGGTATTTAAGAGTGAAAGTAGTTGGTACATGTAGTGAATGAAACATGACAAAATAGTCGTAAAGTTAGCAAGAAAAGTGAGAATTAAGAAATCGGATCGGATCCTATCAAGAATTTTTTATATGGGAATTTTACATGGGTGTTTTTAATGATTAGGTAGTAAATTAAAAACTATTGTTACACACACACATTCACTCACAGGGTTACTTTTTCATTGTTCGTTTTCAGTATGAAAAAAAAAACAGGCAATGTTTATAGATAAAGAGCCTTTTAAAATATTAGTGTTGTATCGCTTAAAATTGAACGTCTTCATGATTGATGTAAGTGTAAAATAGTAAGGGTTTGTATGAGGTGGAGCTGGAGATGACTCTTCCGCTTCGTTTTACTTGATTTAAAATTAATTTAAAGCCACTAGTGCCGCTTTGGATAAAAATTCACACACTGCTAATATTACATTTTTTGCTCACAATTACCTTATTTATTATTTGCTGTTGATACATGTTGTTAATTATTTAGTTAAGATGTTGTTACTGTGTAGCACATAGTAGTGTACCGGAATGTTGTAAAGAATGTACATGACATCCGGGGTGAATATGTGGTTGCGATATGATTGCTAGTAGTAGCGAATATAATTAATAATTACATACTACAGTGTCCATATTATGAACTGAGGTCATAATGTTAAAGTAGAGGTTTGACTTGAAGTCCACGTAAGCCTGTTGATAGATACTAATAGAATGGAAGATGAGCAACGCGGATAGTTTTAAGAACGCTAAAATACAAAATTATTAATTCATGGTCTATTATCTTTCAATACGCATGTTATCGCTCTTGTTGCCGCGTGGTCTTTACTGGTCACGTTTTGAGAGCAAGAGAAAGCTCGCGCGCTGAAAGAAACAAACTCAATTTTGTAAACAGATCTGTGTTATTACTGTAATTATAATAATGATTAACTACTGTTTTAATCATAAGTATAAACCACGTGTAGAGTAATATATTGAGTAACAATCAATTCAAAATATTACTTTATCTTCTCTGTGTGCCGATCGTACTTAAAACAGTGTGCACAGCAAACAATTCAGTCTTCAAAATCCACAGTTTGAATAATGAAGAATGAGACAATTTTAGAGAAAGACAGATTGATAATACACAACACAGTCGATTTAGTAGTAAAAGTAGAAAAACGTGTAGTAATAAGGCAACATTAATAGCAAAACCATATAGTAACATTAAGTACCTGCTTAACTGTAGTTTCAACGATGGTAATAGTCATAAAATAGCTGAGAGTGGTATAGACAGATTTTGTTTTGCATGCCACGACCACTGCCTATTGAAATTTTTCATGTAGTTAGTAAACCACGTAGTTGACTTACGAAGACATACATCAGTAATGTAAACAACGAATTATCCAAAACATACCAGTAAATGATATTAACTTGAAGAGCACATCATCATCTAGAATTTAGAAAATATTTTTAGGTATGAATAGTATAAATATATTCCTCCAAAAAATGTAGTCCTTCCCTTCCGTAGTTGTCATAGTAACACTTGTAGTAGGAATTAGTGAAATCTAGTCCAGTTATTGTCCGTTCTTCCTCGCGTCGCTAAAAATATATTCAGCAGAGATAAAAGTACAATTTTTCTTCTTTCCATGCATAAGATAACAAATATCATAGGGGTCTCTCTATCCGCAGTAGTATGTATATGTTGATCTTTAATAAGGAAAAATTTGCTAAATTTATAATTAAAAAAAAGTCTTTGAGTGAGGTTCTTCTCCTGAAACAGTAAACATAACAGTGAAATATTTGTTCCAAAATGGTAAATATTGCTTTCCGTGTGGGTGTCAAAATAAGTTTTAAAAAAGTGTTATGGCAGCTACAAGAAGAATTTTACATATTGGATTATTAGTAGTTAACTAAATTTACATAACCTTTGGTTATTGTAATTTAAGCCTAATTGAACTTACAAGAAAACGAAATATTATGTCTTCATCTTTGCCGTTTGTCGTCGTTGTTATTTGGTGAGCCGAAAAAAACTTTCATATAGAAACAGCCGAAAAAACCGATCAACACTTCATGTTCATTAATTTGTACGTATTTGTAAGTTTTTAAATTTAGTGTAATTTTAACAAAAAAAATATATATTCTCAGAGAAGACTGCTTGTAACGGAACCATAATGGAATTTCTCTCTATACGTAATGCAATCAGCAAAATATCTATGCCATCATTATCAGCAGCGTCAATATCAATTATCTAAGTTTATCTGTTGATGGTTGATGCGACGCTCGGAAAAAAAAAATAGTGCTCTAAGGAATTCCAGTACTTACTGCAGATTGTAAAAACAAAGATAATAACTTATATAATATAATTACATATTCGTCTACGATCAGGTACTAACCAAGAAGAGAGTAATTGTAAGGAAGTCTATCCACTTAACCAAAGTCTCATTTATTTTGTCTGATGTATTTATTTAGTAACATTTATACCAAAGATGATGATAGCTTTAGCGCTTAACATTTCTAGAGTTTATATTTGTTAGAATGTAAAGTAGGTATGTAAGGAGGTAATGCTTCGTTTGTTGTTGTTGGTTCTACAATGATATTTAAGCCGTTTTTGGTTGAAACATAACGACGTGGTGACACTACTAAGTAAATATTTTTTTACATGGGTGTAAGGACAGTGTGAAGTGCGAACTACTTATTTATACGGTTTATGTTTTCCTTGGAAATCGAATGCAATGCAATAGCTCATCCAATTCATGTATGATGATAGTTGATGATGTTTTTGATATGTGACCTGATGATGAGATAAGATTTTTTCCGTCACAAAGAAGAAGAAAATACGTAACTTATAATAATAATATATATTACAAACATGTGTGCATTATAGCATGTCCAAGAAGATGTATTTCCGTCATTTTATAGTATGTGATGATCTTAACTAAGGATCTTACTTATTAAACGGAAAAGTTATTGCTTTCTGTTCGTTCTCCAGTATTTTCAGTACCTTCCACTCAGTCCTCAACTTTTGCTTTGTTGTAAGTTTGGAAAGAGAATCATTTAAAATGTGTATGGTGAAGTGTCAATAAATGAAATTGTTGATATACTTCAATCGAGTTCTTTGAATGTATTTTTTCTTTATTTTCAATTCATGTAATCTTTAAACACACCCAAATCGCTAAAAACAATTATCATTAATTCATCATTTAGTTTTCATTTAACTTTATATTATTAACAAAAAGATTTTTCAGGTGTTTTCATGAATATTCATGAAAATAATCGGCATTGGTGTTCATAAAACTTACATTACCATGTATTCAATTAAATTACACCAAGAAAAATACATATCTCTCTCACTTCCTTTCTTTAATCGTCATTTTTGCTGGTTACATATTTCAACGCTATGTTATGGATGATTTTCTCACAAATCTAAAATATTTTTTATGGGAATTAATGGTAATGTAGTTTGGTTTAACATTAACATTACGGACAAGGCATACAACAATATTTCATACTATGTATTCGTTCATTCGTATGGGCTGCAACAGTAGAGTAGGATCGGGACTGTCGATTAGAAAAACGGTTTTCAGTATCACCCTAAAGTAGGTTACCTATTTATGTTGACAGTTCTTTTAAAATATCATTGGTTTAAGGTTTGACCCCAAATAATTGTCTTTTTATTCGGTACAGTAGATAGTTGAAAGATAATGAATGTGGGGTAAAGTGATATTTGTGAGAATTAGAATGACATTAGAAGTAGATACACATGACGATTTCAGTTTAGAGGGAACAAGACGTACTTTCTCCAGTTTCACTTATTACTTACCATAGTAGGTATTATACAAGTTTCGGGATTGAGGCCAATTACATTATCTTTGCTTTATCATATCGAATGGGATTTCATTTAATTTTTCTGCTTGAAAAAAGTTCGTAAAAATGTTGAATGCGATTATTTCTTACAGATAGCGACTTCGATAAACATGTAACAATTTTAAACGACTGTAAAACAGGAGAAGAAGTATGGATACAGATAATAACTATTTATTACGTGTTAACTTCTTCTGCCAGTTATCTTAAAACGCGCTGTCACCACATACTCAAGCTGTTTAGTTTAGTTTGCCTTATTTAAAGAGTAAATGCTACATATATCTGAAAATTATGACTTATTTTATTATCATCAATCATCCAACGTAACTTATTTCTAGTCTTATCCTCTGCTGGCTTATTTGTATCAGGGGATTTGATTTAATTACCAATCTATTATATTTACAACACGTTGGGAATGGCACCATTTGGAAGTTTCTGTGACGACGACGATAAAGGTGACAGTTGCGGATGTGCATCATCAGGAGAATCATATGTTGTAGCATCTTCATCAGCCAATTTACCCGTTTCATCTTCAACAGCTTCACCTTTCTCTTCTTCAACTTGCCCTTCTCTTTCTTCTCCAGTTGGACTTACTTTCTCCTCTGTAGTGGTGCTGTCTACTTCTGTTTGATCTTCAGATTCCTCAACAGCAGCTTCTTTTTCATCACCACCGCTATCCTCGACAACATTTTCCTCGGTGCCCTCATCTTCCTCTTTAGGTTGACTATCTTCACCTGCTACTGGACTAGTTTCATCCACTTCCGACATTGCTGCATCCCCCTCCTCGATGTTATCCTTCTCTTCCTCCACACTTGCCACTTCATTTTCCATCTTACCTTCTGGATCTTCAACTGTAACCTCTTCTGTTTCCTCCTGCTCTCCATCTGGAGTTGGATCACAATTGCCATCAGCATTCTCCTCATGTCCATCTCTATTCTCTTCTGGTTCTTCTTCCACCATTGTTGCTGCGAGAGACTCTGAAAAGATAAGAATGAATGAGCAAAAAATTATGGAAATTTTCATGCTGAAATTTTAACATCTCAAAAATCCTATATAATATGGTCACCCAACATAAACTGATTGCCTAATACACACTTTCCGTTTTCCTTAAAACACTTTAGTTAAAATCCGTACAAAAATCTATCAATTTTCATTAGTATCAAAGTATCAATCTTCGCCTCATCGCTATCATTAATTCATCGTACTGGCTTTTTCGTCGTAATACAATTTCTTTTTCTCCCTTCTGTCTCTTCAACCAACTCTCGAGGTTGTTTAACTTCTTCGAGTTATTTTTTCCAGAGCTTAAGTGTTGCTGAAGGATTTACTGGGCATTGAATTTTTCACTTTTGCATGCATGCACAGAAAGACCATTGACACGCTTGTTGTTGCATTGCAATCGAGGAAAAGAGTGAAAACAGAAAGTGTTATTTGCTTTTGCTAATCACGCCACACCTGCGCTACCAAAAACCAATAATGATTCTGAAAAAGTCAAGAAAGCCATTGCTTTAGTAAAACCATGCATGTCATCCTTTCTCTACTTTAGTGGCTTATTATGGCAGGAATACCTCCAAGGTTCGTTTTTAATTAATTACATAGGAATTGCATACATTGCCATCATAAAGGAACAAGGGAATTTTCGTTTACGCCACAAAACCAATTTGAATGGATACATCGCTGCGTACAAAATCGTAAATGAGTTAATAAATAATTTATCAGGAGACAAGAAAATTGAGCTTAATAATGCATGCTAAATTAACAAGTGATGAAATGTCTGGTGGGTC
>JAQIXW010001499.1:0-19030 GCA_034700685.1 Willowsia buskii | reverse complement strand
CGGATTACTCAACATACCTACCTATTCATATATTCAGTACGTACACTGATGGTGTGTAGCAAAAAAGACATATTTTTATACAAACGTGCATGCGAGAACGACCATGATTATGATACATTAGACGGATTGACGTAAAGCTACTCAAGCGATATATTATTGTTGTTCCTCTGTATCAAAATGTATCAGGTACACATAGCAGAGTAATCTCTACAAAAGTGGAATAAAATGATCTATGTGTCTAAAACTCGTAGTAGATACTTTCTAAGACAATATTTTTGTTCAAAGTAGAAATATCTTTGTAAGGATATACATATATAAAATGTATGTTAGTAGGAGGGAGACCTTTTTTTCCAGGCATGCATGCAGGAATGAACAAAGATCATCCAACCTGAAAAATCAGGGCTCACTCAGGCAAAGCTCAGTGGAGCGGCAGACGTAAAGTAAAAGCGTGTACAACAGTAAAATCGCATATACCACTATATATTCTCATATTTGAACCCCTAAATATGATGATCGTGATCATCTTGATATCTGCACAAAATGCTTTTTCTTCCACCTTCCGTCCGCTTCGTCTCTGCCTTTTTTTCTTTCAATAAATATTCATCTACCCGAAATATATCATATTTCTCTGCATGATTGTTCCCTGCTGACTGACTTCTCTTGTGTGGAAGCTGTTCTGAAAGAGAGTATCATATACAAATGTTTTGTAGACACACAATGCAGAGCTCCGTTCAAGTGAACACAAACGCATCATAAATATATATCGCCACAACTTAGCGTTATAAGAGCAGGGAGCACAATTTTTGGGCACGTAGTGGATCACGTTCATCATCATCAACATGAAATCTGTAATGTATGCAAGGAAGCGAAGATACATATAAATATATGAGCTTTACATATGACGATGATGCGATGAGTGAAGAACGTGAAAGCGACAATGGGCTCACTTCACTCAGAAAAGATATTTTCTGTAGTAGAAAGCACACATACCACCCATACGAGAGAGAAAAGCATTCTTTCTATGTATGAATCCATACTGCACTACACGGGAATCTCCGGTACGACGTGTTTCTCTGTTTCCCTTTTCTCCCTCCTGCCTCCCTGTTTGCAACCATGCATGGAACATTAGGTGACGTGTTTCCAAAAACTCTTAACAACAATAAACCTTTCTCTCTATCTCCGGCAGAGGAGAGCAGGCAGAGTGTGCATTCATAAATAGAATGTTTATACTAAAATATTTCCAAGAGGTGTGTACATAAATACTTGAAATGGAGCCTTGTCGAGTTTCGAAGGAAAAGGAAAGCTTTCCTGGAAAAACTGGAACGGACATTTGCATCATGCTCAACAGAGATGATAACGACACAACAAAAATAGGTGATTTTAGTCCTTGTTTAAGTTATATACAGGTTGTGCACAGGGTAAAATGTTTAATCTTTATCCCCATCAGTAAAGATCGGTACAATCAAAAATGACCTTTCCCCATTTCTTTTAAACCGAAAAAAATATATGTGCCATTGCCACGTATCGGGGGAGAAAACATTCTTCAGATGGCCAGAAATACAAGTTTGTGCAAGAGTTTTTATTCACTTCATGAATGTGTACCATATATTCAAAGTATGTATGTCATCCATTCTACCATTAACTTGCACCGAGTTTTTATGCTTCTTCACAGAAAAAAAAACGTTTGTAGAAAATTGGAACGCGAACGGATTTGATGATACGGCAAAAAGAAGAAAAGAGGGGAAGTACATTTTCACGGGGTATTTTTGTTAAAAGGTTGCTTCCCAGTGAAAGAACCGGATCGGATGATGATGCAACGGTAAACCTCGGTTGACTGGTTTTTCGTCCATTCTTTTTTGGACAAACTTGCATTTTTCTCTCGTGTGTTGTCCATGTCGTGATGCATGAGTGCATGTTGGAATGTACATCGCGACTTGCATATCTTTTCGATGTAAATACATACAGTTTATTTTTATCATTTTTCTGACCTTTCCTTTACAGGCGACTAAAATACTCTGTATTTCTTTTTGTCCCTTTTTTACCATCTGAACTTTCTTCTGATTTTTTTTATCTAGTTTGCACGTATCCATGCAATGCATTATATTGCATGTTCCTAACAAGCCATTCACACGCTTGAAGGAGAACAGACCTGACCGGTTTTTTTGAAATTCAGCACATCACATCCTATTACTTCCAGTGTCAACTCAAGCCAGTCCAGAGAAGAAAAAGTCATGCCGCTTTCCTTTTCCTGAAATTGTTGGTGTTGCATTGTTGTTTGGTAGACTGGCTGAGTTTCTCCGAAATTGACGATGATGACTAAAACTTTTACTTAACTCATTCCATGCGGAGCAATTCTTTTTATTTCCTCTGTTCCCCGTGAGGTTGGTGACTGTGGACAGGAATATTTTTGTACCCTCCTAACTTCCACCTAAATAAGATAGAAAGGGTGTCTACTCGAATAAAATTGAGGGAAATCCAGGGGACAAAATTGTAACTTAAGCAGTACCATCATCAACAGCAGGAGGGAATAAAAGATGAAGCTCATCCAGTCCAACCGTTTGCATGTTCATGGAGATAGAGAATAATATGTAGTACACAACCATCTCCTTTTTATCCGTGTCCGGACTCAAGCAGAAAAAAATGAGCACCATATGAATTTATTGTGAATGGAGATCTCGAAGATAGGAGAATGATGCGGGGATATATAAATGACGGTGGAAAGTGGTAAAAATATATTACAAAACAGGCAGGACAACAATAGGAGAATGATGATGACTACGAAAATGTATGGCAGTCACCAAACGAAACCACTACTTTTCTCTGTAGAAAACGACCAGAGACCAGGAGGGAAAATGAGATGATGATTGCGATATTGATAGAGATGGCGGCGGCGGTGTGTTCAATGTTATCCGTGCGGTGATGTGATGACTCATTCATTCATTTCACCCATTCAATGAACCATTCCCTTGTACAACATCAAATGTACATCAGCAACTTTTACCATACCTTTTGGAAAATTTTCCAGGGGAGCTCGGAAATGGATGGAATAATACATCATGCGCTTGACTGCACCAATCCTATAGACGTAAATTAGACCTTTTAGTTGTAGAAGCATTATTGTCAGGAGGAAGACATGAAGAACGTCATTATTATCATCATCAATGGCAAAACCAGTGTGGGAATGATGATGATCATTTGAGTCACCTTCTACACAATAAAATACCTTTCTCCCCGTATAAATAAATAATGTAGCATAGAAGAGAAGAGAGATCTCATTGTTTCCTTTTTGCTCGTTTAAAGTTTTCCCAGAGCTATTTCCAAAGTTGAATGAATGCAAGCGAGGAATGAACTTAAGTATTTAGAGGCTGTTGCTTTTCCTTCAACCACTTTTCCACGATACATTCTTCCATGCATATTTTCATACATGTAAATTCTAGAGCCAAAGACAAGGTATAAAACTTTTCCTTCCTTGAAAAGTTTAAATTGCATACCTAGAAAACTTGTTCTACAGAAAGTGAGAAGATGATGAGGTTACTCGTTATCAGATTTCCGTGTGACAAAACTGTACAAGGAAAGATACATTACATGGACTTACGGTGTTCTCTTGCGTGAGAAATGAAAAGACCTGAAACAAGTATAAGCACGTCTTCTAGAGAAGAAAGCAGTTGTATTGGCATCATAATGGTACCTTGTTCCATTAATAAATCATACCTAAATCGATCCATAAATATGCCATGACGCACTACCAACCAGTTGTGTAGAGAGTCGCCCACATAAAACACATACTATATGCATACAATAGAAACTCCGAAAATGTTATAAAGTCCAACGTTGAAATAAAGGAGTAAAATACCTCGCGAAACTATTTCGAACGTAGAAAATAAAAAGAAGAGAAAAGTTTTTCAGTTTCAAGTTGGAAGGTACACGATGAATGATCACTTTTCTTCCCTTTTCGTCTATCAAATAGAAGCACACACTTTTCCAAAAAAATGTGTTCGTGTCGAATGTGTAAAATTTCATCATTATTATTATCACAAAATTCACAAAACGTATCATTAATATGCGCATATGCCTCGTTTTTATGTGATGTTGATGATGTGAAAAGGGCACCCATGTACATAATTTTTTTAAGCATGAAAACTTTTACACTTTTTTACTGATAGACCATACACGAAGATCCATATGAGAAAGCTGTCATAACTTTTGGATAGAAAGAAAGTTAAAAGTTTTGTGGTTCTTTCATTTCCTTTACATAATTTTTGCGTGTGTGTGTCTATGTATGAGTTTTTATACACACCTTAAAATTTTCAAGGAGGACAGAATAAAGTGAGAAGTAAAGATAAAGAAGACAAAAAGGATGACTTCACATTTTCTTGCGCTCTGTTAAAATATCTGAGAAAATTCGTGTGAAAATGGTAGCGAGAGAGAAGATGTATTATAGATGATGAGATAACACTAAACTATAAATAGGTATTGGCACTCGACAACTTAAAAAAAGGAAAGTATGCAGTCAGTCAAGTTAACGTAAAACTAGTGTTTTTGATGAAGATGAAGAAGAGAAAGATGAAGATAATGATATTAGGAATACATAAAGAATTCACATGCCTGTAATAATAACCTTACTTCATACCTTTTTTCACTCAAGTGAATATCATTTTCTCTCTTGAAGGGGCAACCAGAGAAGCCTATACATCAACATCATACTTTTTCTCACAAAAGTTATGTAGATTTTTCAAAAGAGTGAAAATAATGAGAAATCCATTTTCTTTACCGAAGCTGAAAAGACCTGCCTGATTCTGCTCTTTACTTCCCTGGATATTTTTTTTTCGCATGCCTGTCTGCCTTCTCCATAAACTCTTCTCACTTTTTCTTCCTCCTTTTTATTCTTCGAAATTCCAAAGAGTTTTGATAAAGAAAACATAGAGACGCACACACAGAGAGCTTTTCGCTCTCTATCTTAACTCATTCAACTAAACTTGTTTCCCTTGTGCATGGTTTCCCATTAATCAACCTGCTGCTGCTACTACCACCACTACTGTTCCTTGCTCTCATTTTCATCTATTCCTCTATACTTACTTCTCATGATGATGATTCCAATGCTGATGATGATGAGAAGAAGAGAGGAGAACTTACTAGTAGTCTGATTCTTTCTGTTCCTGTGCTTTTGCTAATGAGGAATGAAGAGAAGAGCGATTATACAATACACATAATTGTTTTCATTAAAAACTCCTTTCCCCTGCGATTCTCTCTCTTCTCCTGCTGTCGTGACTAAACACACATTTTACTATAGCATATTATATGCCGACGAGCATTTTCCTCTCCTTTTTTTCCAGGAAGCAGAAAAAAAATATATGTATAAACTAGGAATAAAAAGAAGCAGAGAGGAGAAAAGAGAAGTGAAGAGATGCTAAATGAAAATGATTTTCGGTAGTGACGGTGCTCCTTCAACTGATGATGATGAAAGAATAAACGGCTTTTTATGGGAACGTTTACGTACGTTTTACGGGCTACTATATATGCCTATAAATAAATCTACTCTATTATGTATACTTACACACAAGAGCAGTGTTTTCTATCCTCTCTCGTTTTTTATTGTTCTTTACCCTCCTTCTCATTTACTCCACTTACTTTTTACCTTTGTTCTCTTAATGGAGCATAAATTAAAAGTAAATTACTCGCCACAAGGAGAAAAAAGAGAAAAGACGGGAGAGAAAGAAGATGAAGAAGAGGAACATTCCTGCTGACAACAACAGCAGTCCGTATAATTTTTTTCTATAGTAAAACCTGTATATATTTATATGAGGTGTAAGCTGATTATGTACTTTTTACCCTACTTTTTTCGTATTCATCTTAGTTTTCTTTTCCGTTCATCTTTTTAATTTCTTTTGTACAACCCTTTTGTCACGGTAGTAGTGAAGCTGTAGGAAGAAAGTGGAAGAATGATGATACAATCAAAAAATTGAGGAATTATCACGTTTTTTCTCCTTCGTTACCCTTTCTCTGCATCTCCCTCGGAGAGTGCTACTGTCATATCATTCATTCATTTACCATTAGCATCACTGCCACCGGTGCTGGAAATGATTATATAAAAAAATCATACTGTTAAAATAACACCAACACCATGTGCCGTGTACTATTTTATTATCTTTTTTTTATTTTCTCATCATTTTTCCCCTTTTGCTTTTTTATAATTTAACAAGATAATATTAGTCCTACTCACCACTACACTTCCACTTGATGCAGAATAATAATACTTTTTCTCACGAGTTGTATAGATGCCTATTTCATACAGGAGAAAAGAGATATTAATAACAATACAAAAAAAAACGCATCTCAAGTGAAAAACTCCACCACCACCTTTAATTCCTTTTTTATTTTCTAAAAAGCATTCTCCTTTTTATTCTATACATTAACATCACATCATCTTAAAAAATACTTACCTAAATTATCTTTCCCACCTCTCTCCCATACTTTCTCTTCAATTTTTTTTCATGGAAATACTTTAAAATCCTTCTATTCTCTTGTGCAACAGACACTCTCAACAAATTCTCTGGGAATATATGGATAATACCTAGTCTCTCTGAATTCTCTCTCTTCACATTTTTTTCTTATAATCTTTTTATTCTTGGTAAAAAGCGGCATCACTGTTGCTGCTTATATTGCACTTGTATGTTGGTAGCATCATCATCATTTTCGTCATCATCATTCTCCTGCTTGTGCTCCGTGAGAATAAGCAGAAGCCCAGGAGTGCATTAATGAGGGAATCCACAGGAGTCTCGAGAAAAACTCTCGGTGGTATGCCGTCGTCGACGACGATGACGAAGGTTCAGTGAGAGGAATTGTTGATGATGATGTTCTGATGATGCTCTCAGGCTTTTTCCTTCTCTATCTCTACACATGTATAGATGAGTGTGTGCATAAAATGGTACGGGGTAATTGCTCGCTTGCACCATGACTTGACTCTTGCAAACACTTTCCCTCATTACAGCTCAACGAGTAATAATTCGTTTCTTCACAGCAGGAGCTCACCGACGAGGAGAAATGTCTAGCAGACTGCAATGCTTTTTTTCTCGAGTTGATGCATGCTACACGTGCTTCTCTATGATTATTGCTATTGTAAAATTTTACTACTTATACAATGTGTAGTATTTAAAAAAGGAGAAGAAAGCTGGTATCCGTACATAACGGAAGAAGGGCTTTTTTCCTCTCATCCGATACAAATATACAATCTGTATCTACGTTTTGATAAAATATCAGGTTGCATCTATACATTTATTTTGCTAATATTTTCTCTATATGAATCCCATTGTGAAGCATTATATAAATTGTTCGAATGAGTAAATACTCATCCAGGAGAAATGTAGTCACTGTGCAGCACATATAGAAAAAGCAAACAAAAGCTGGTTTTTGTTTTTTATTATTGCTCCACAATAATAAGAATGAATAAAGAAAGGATTTTTTTCTTATTCTTCTCTGCAAACAATTCTTACTTTGCTGCTGTTGTTCTACTTTTTCAAATTCTTATAGCTATTGTTTTCCTCGTTTCCTTTCTTGAAAATGTGAAGAAAGAATAAGAGTAAATAGAGAGAAAGACTTTGAGATTCATTTAGTAAAACTGAAGCCAGCTGACTGTGAGTCTTTGCTCCTTTCCCCGTGAAAAGCAATGGAAAAAGATATGTTTTTGGAAAGATTCCGACATAGCAGCAGGTTTCTCTCTCTGTGTCTCTTCCTTCTTGTATGTTCACCAACCACATGATACCTCCATGACTGTAGCATTTATGGCGCATACCACCTTTTTACCTCTTTCTCTCTAAAAAGCTCCATCCAAAAAAATCAAGTCAAGTCAACCTCAGCTTGAACCAACAAAAAACCCCAAACACACAGAGAGAAAGTAAACTGAAAGTGTTCCCACGAAGCCACCAAGAAAAAGCCTAAGACTCCAATTTTTTGTGTGGCTTTCTGTAACAAACGTAAGACGTAACAAGAGCAGAGAAGAATAAGAGAGATGATGATGAACAAGAGAGCGTAATGGAAGACCCCTGAGTACACATGGCAGGGAAAAAGGTACAAAAAATTGATATCATTCACAAATAAATCTTAGCTTAAATGGTCTGTGTGATAATACGCCGTGTGTGTGGAGCGAATAACTCATCTAGTTTATCTGATGATGCTCTAGTCCTTTGCACACACACACAAATACAATGACTTTGACTCACCCTCTGTCACTACTGAAAAATATATACATTATATAAAAATACATAGATGTATTGCTGGTATGAGTTAACGAAAGAAAAAAAGAGAAGCTGCTTCTTTCTCTAACTGACATGGCGTGTGTGGTATTTTTAACTATAGGATCCATATCTCGTTTTTACCCTTGCTCACAGAAAAAATGTAGCAACCACACACCAGGGCAAGGTAGTTCTTTCACTGCCTATTCCGATAGATTTGCACTCTACATGATACAGAAGCAAGTAGAGCTAGTGTAATGAAAACTGCTTTTGTCACTTTGTTACATATAGTGGCAATATACCAAAAAATGGAAAAACCAAGCATACCTTTTTTCTCTCCTGTTTCATTCACACAACCAAACCAGCACATCATCTCCTATCTCTATCGAATGAAACAGAATTTACTACTACCTTCCCACAACTCTGTTACTAAAGTAATGAAAGATGAAACCTATACGTATTTTTTTCCTCGTTGAGTATTGAACCATATATTTATAAAACTTCGCCGTGTCTAAATCTGAATATGAATCATGGAAATTATGAAATGGCTATAAAAAATCTGGCTTACGTTCCCGTCGTCCTTTAGCCTAGAATATATATGGGCCTGAGCTTGACTACATAGCTTTCTAGCATGTGCATAGGCATACCTTTTTGAATAACATGATTATTACGTATCACTACTTGCATGCATAAATATATTAATATTATGAATATGTAGTGAGGGAGCAAGCAGAGGGAGCTTTCGAGAAACGGCGAGAGAGAGAGCAGACTTGGGAATGATTTAAATCCTAAATGTTGTACTGTGGCAATGGTAAAAGGGTGAAGTCAAGCATGTGATAAAAAAGGTCGATCAGTTTTCTAGAGAGCGAAAGGTTCGACTGCTGCTAGTAACCGGTTTTTTTGGTAGATGCACACGTACACGCAAGGAACTCACACCAGTTAGCACATCCATAAAAATTATGAACGAACCAAGTTTATAGGTGTATTTTATATAACTATTATGTGTACAGCAAAGGCAATATATTTTCCATAGAAAGGTGATCTATTTCCATTTAAAAAGGTACGCAATTGTGGCAGTAGCAGTTACCTCATTTAATCGTATTTTCTCTTTTCTTTCGGCTACTACACACGGTATAGTTTGTGAATGGTGCCAATAGCATAGATATATATAACTTTATAGAAACCATTCAACTCCAATAAAGTTTATATTCACTTACAACACCACTGTTAGTGCCACTAACACACCGACTCAGACACACACACACGGTAACTGCTAGAGGGAAAGTGGGAAACCAACCTGAAAAATCACAGTCGTTCCTCTTTCCAACCCATCCTGCATTCACTCATTTCCGTCCCATTAGGATCGATTTATCTAGTGAAACTCAAACGGCTCAGCTCTCCTGTGTTGTTGATACCATTACCACATAAAAAAGGAAAGCCCGGTGGAGAGTAAAAAGACAAAAAAAAGAAGATACAGGCAACTAGAGATACAAAATAGCCGCCGCAGTCATGTACCTATTCGATCCATGTTTGTTTTTTTATACCTTTTATTTCTATATAGGTGGGTAGAATATGTTTTTTAGTTTACTTTCACGTTTTCCATACATTTCCACTTTGTCTGAAATAATCCTTTAAAAAACCTCAAATGGGAAGCCATTTTACAGGATCATAATACCAATGTTGATGATGTGTAACAACTTGTACAACAACTTGCTAGATTATGTGGTATGTTCTCTAACGGATTTATACATTTGTGCGCAATAAAAAATACACACCACACCAGTCACCATTATCAGTTCACGTTTACTTTCCTGGGTAAAGGTAATGTACCGTATGTTTATATATGCAAAAAGGTAACGACAGGGAGAACGAGAGAGAAAGCAATTCTCTCTCTGAAATTTATATGTGGACAAAAAGGCTCACGTATGTTATTCCTTTTTTACTTGTGCTGTTTGTTGCAAGGGAAAGTACGTGTATGGTAGAGATTTTCCTTTCAAAATACAATAAGCACTATGAACATGATGCCCCTGAGGGAAAGCATGATGATGATACAATAACTTTTAAGTAAACTTACCTCAATAACTTTCCTTACAACTTACTACACAAAAGGCAAGCAAAAACTTTGTTAACCAAAACGAAAAGTTTTTGGACGAAACTTACTTATCCTTCTGACGAAAAAGGAGGTACCCAAACATGAGTACACCTTAAATAAAATGAAGTTTCTGAGTTTCTCTTCTCCATTTTTGTTATGCATATCAACCCAAAAGGAAATCAGGTGGACTGTCAATATCTTCAACTGTATTGAGAAAAGTCTCAAGGTTTTTTCCTAAACAAATTAAATGCATGTAGGAGGTAATTCCTTTTATTGCTTCAAGCCTTCAATTGAGTTACCAATCCTGTACGCAAAAAACCCATCTCGAAAACAACATCAAACTTTATGTACCCCTTTCACCATTCACAACTATTCGCATTTTACGAGCTTTCTGCAAAAATACCATTCCTCTACATCTTCAATGGACGGTTCGGCAAATTGAAAATAAAGTTGACCGGATATACTTTCTCCAAGTGATAGTGAGCGAAGAATGTTGACTTTTTCTTGCAATTTTCTGTAAGAAGACCTTGAGAAAAAAAGTTAATTTGGGGAAGAGTAAAGTAAGTAAAAAGACACGGGGTAGTAGGAATAAGGGAAGAAAATGAAAAATACTCTTGGTGATTTAAGAGCTCTTAATGCACTACGCAAATCTCTACTAAGCCCCCTTCTAAGTGGGTAAGTTTTCCCTTTTTTGGTGTAACATGTCTCCATGCATTCGTCTTTTTTATAGAGAAAATCTTCTGCCGGTGGGAGAAGAGGTAACATTAATAATAATAGGGGAGTAGGTATACATACAATATTATTATTATTATGCGAGAGAAGACGGTTTGTGTGGGTTTTGGGCTGTTTGAGAACAGCAAATCTTGCTCTTCCTCAGAGAACTTTATGAAAAGCACCTTCAACCGCACAGGACTTGAGGCTGTAATAAAGTGTAATTTTATTGCCGTGATATGTACTCCGATGACTTGTTCTACTACTTTACTTAAGTTATCAGAAGAGGAAAATGGAAGAGTAGAAGAGGAAAATGGAAGAGTAGAAGAGGTTCTTGTAGTTGTCGAGCTATACATGCATAAAAAAGCCTAAAGGTTTTTGAAAAGGAAGATTAGTTTCGATATAGCTCGTATATAGATATGCTCCTCATATAGGAAACTTCTTATCCCTATTATTACCATTACCTCTCTAGTTCCCCATAATGGTATTTCTGTCTTCCTCTGTTGCTCCTGAAAACGTTAGACAAGTCAACCGGAAGAATACCTAGGAACACCTATCTCCTTTTGCCTTCATTGAAAATAAGGTATTGTGAGTGTTCTCAAGTGAACTGAATCCTCCTACACGATGTAGAGACTCCTGGAACATCATTTTCTAGCTAGCTACATGGAAATCGTTTGCACGGTGCAGTAACGGAAAAAGATACAAGATGTATCAAAGGACATCCTGTTTTCCACGGAGAAAAAGGTTGTTTGGTTGAATCCACGCATTCTATTCAGAAGCTACCTTGTCTGCTAGAAAATGTCGTTTTGTTCCCTTTTCACTTCGCCCTCTCTTCCCAACCAGTAGATTTACAGGTTGCTCTAGAGAGAAAACGATTCTGGGAGAAAGGCTCAAAGGTACACAAAGCTCGACATGATGATAATACGGCTAGACTCGAGAACTTTGTTGCTTTTTGCTCCCAATTCTTCTCCTCATCTCTTGTAAAACGGAAGGAAAAGGTGGGCGCCGCCTCGTATACGAGGATGTGTCTACTATTACATGCATCTCTGCTTATTTTGCTTCTACATTCATCCAACAATCCTAAAGAAGATTTCTCTCTCCCGTCAACTCATTTTGTAAAGGTGAAGTCAAGTGAACGGTAATAACGTAACTTTTCCTCTCTTCTGCAAGTAAAAATAATGTAAAGGTTGCGTTTTGTATCTTCTTTTCTTATTTCTGGATGCCTTGAAGGATCAACTTTGAGCATTTATCAAACTTTCTCGTCTCCCATTTCTCTTCCCTTCTGATCGTCCTTTTGCCCTGTCTTGAAAAGAAGAAAAGATGATGAAGACACGGTAGCTACGTGAGATTTTTTAGGTGTGCTCGTATGAATGAAATGAATGGTACTAATAATAATGTCTCCGTGTGTGCTTCTACTTCTTACACAAACACAAAAGGGCCTTTTCCCCTTGTTCATTCCGGGAGAGCGACGAGACACAATAATAATCTAAGAGAAACCCGAATCCAGCAACTTTTACTTTTTCCCCTGAAATAACCCACCTTTTGTACTGATACAGCTTGGAGAGAAGAAACCTCAGAGATTTCATGGAAGGCAAGGATAAATACCCCTGTTTGCCATATAAATACCTACACCGCATCATAAAAAGGATGAAGGAGCAGACAACGAGACAACATAATATTATCTTCTTTCTTTACCTTGACGCAACACGCACACACAGAGAGAGAAAGTGAACACAAAAACCTTTCTTACTTTCTTTACCTTTTCATCCGATTTCCTCCAGGCACCACTTTCATTCGCTTCACTCACTCCCTCCTTCACGACCAACAAAACACGAAAACTTTGTTTGGCGGTGCGGTGAAACCGGGGATAATAATATTTACTTAGTCGCTTGTTGTTGCTACATAAATATTGCTTTATGAGAGGATCTTGTCGACGATATGGTAAAAGCAGAGCAGAGAGAGAGAGAGAGCCCTAAACCCCATTTTCTACCTATGTATCCTGCCCTCACGTAACAGAATAAATATAAAATATATGCATACCTGATATAATATTCATATACGACTGAATCTAATAATATTCACGTTTTCTTGCTCATTTCTTGGATTTCATCTCAACCTCTCTGCTCAGAGGGAAAAGGGGGATCCTTTCTTTATCTGATTGACTTTACAAGACGAGACGGCACAAGGCCACAGTTTTGTGTTGCGATTAAACGTGCAGATTACAAATCACATTTTATTTTCTTTTCTAGCCAAAAGAATCCCAGGAAATCTACTCATAGCAAATGCTGCGCTTATCCCAAAACTTGAGAAAATGAGTTTGAAAAAAGTGAGAAATCAACATGACAGGTCAAAGATTAAAATTTCAACTTTCCAGACGAAACAGCGGAAAGACTCTAGCAAAAACCACAGAAATATCATTTACATTCACTTAAGTAGAAATAAATCGACAACACGAACTCAACCAAAATGGAACATTAATCACAACACGTTTTTCTTCTCGTGTGTGCACACGATACAAATATTTTTCTTACGGAGACTACTAGTGGGACAGTCGGAGAAACCCATTTTGTTTGTGCAATGTACTATAAGTATATATTTATAAGTTTTGGGATTTTTTTGTTGTGATTTAATGTACTGCTCCGCTCAACACACAACTTTACTTACAGTTTAAGTAAGCACAGACGAGTGGAACATTTTGATGGTCCACCGGGGACCGTTTTGTTCAACATTATTGTCTTTTCAGAGTAACTCGCGGTGACATTTTCATGCTCATAGTCTTTCATCGCAATGATCCCACCGAAGCTTATATAGTTCAAATAAGACTAGCAACATCCCAACTTTGTAAATGCTCCTGTAAAAAAGGTAAAGTGGATCTTATATATACCTTCATAAAACAACCCTGTGCTCACCCTCATTCTCTTATGTTTACATTCCTCAACATGGCTATACAGCCAATGACAAAATCTCTCATTTAACCAAGCAGGTCTACCAACTAAACTGCAATGACCTCCTATTACATTCCCATCTCGCAAGACGACAACATCCATAAATTCAAATACGTATCATCATTTCTCTTCTCTCCTTACTTCATGTCTACTTTTACCACGATTTTAGAAGATACGACAAGCTTCCTCTCCGGTTGCAATACTATTTTCTTAACGAAATCTCCATAAAACGGTAAACAATAAGCAATTTGTTAAAGTTGAACAGGAAGACTGAAATTGTGTCGGCCTAAAATCCAGATGAAGTAATTTCTAGAGAGGCGTATGTGTGGCGCGACTGGACTCAATTAAGTTAAATCAAGAAAACACATCAGTGAGAAGAGCAATTGGGAATGAGCAGACTAACATGATGATTATCATTGTCAACCCAACTCATTTGTGTGTACTGCTTAAACAGACTCCCAAATAAACATTGCCAATCGACCCCAAAAAAGAAGAAATGTCTGTCTAACAGCATTTGTGGGAGAGAGAGGAGCACACAGTCATTTTGACTCCACTTGAAGCAATTACATAACTACTTACAACAACAACGACATCGATAACTGCTACTTTTCTACTGTGACAATGATATGGGGGTAAAGTCGATGACGGCAATTGCTTGTTAGTATATTGCCATGTTTCGAGAGAGAGTGTGTGCTCTCCTTCTACTTTGCTTCCTTCCTATTATCGTTTTTCATGCTATACTCTACCATTTCCACCCAAGCCATTTTCCCACTTCTCTCCTGCTACACTTTCAAATATGAGCCATTTCCATCCGTCAGGGACTCTTTTGTGAAGCCATTTCAGTTCCCTTAATAGTAATCGTTGTCATCCAAGTAGTCATATTGTTACAAGAAGTATAAACGTACTCGAATTTTTATTTTTTTCTCTAAAATCTCTCCAGCGCCAACAGAAAAAAGTCGAGAAAGGAAGCCAAAAAGATTTTCAAATGTAAAAACTGAGAGTATTCCTCCACACACAACTCAACCATAATTACCTTGCATTGCCTTGAAAAGATATGTATAAGTAGTGGTAAGACTTGTTATTTGCCCCACTGAAAATGAAATCTAAGCAGTGGCACATTTTATTGTTTGCAATGAAGAGCACAATGATGATAATGTAGACTAAAGTTTTAGAGGTATATATATCTGAGCATCATATACCTTTACATCTTATAATATGACATGAGCAGGAAGGACTCTATGGACTTTTATTTGGGAATTTCTCTGCTCACTAGACAAAAGAGGAGGGAACATGTTATGAAATGTGGTTAATAGAAATAAAAACAGAAAAAATTGGTATAGCTTCCTTCGTCGTATTTTTTTCTCAGTCTGCCGGTTTCTCTATGCTAAAGTTAAATAGTTTACTGAGAGAAACACGTTGAGTGGTTTGGATGCTTGGGTGGAAGTGTGCAATGAAATAAAAAAAAGTGTACACGAGTTGGTTCGGCTAGATTGGATATATTATGACAAGTTGAACGCAACAATAGGCACGGCAAATTTTTGAACATTTTTTCTCCATGAATGCATGTAGACTGGTTTTGTTTCGTTTTCATCACACTAACAAATAATCTTCTAGTATAAATAGATAAGCAGAAAGAGAGTATACTCTATATTTATTCCTGGGTTTAATGGATATCAGAATTCTATTTTTGAGGAAATTGGTAAATCCAATACTATTCTCATAGGTATATACACTCGGAGTGAGAGAGAGAGCTTACGTCAAAATGCCAGAAATCTGGCGACGTCTTCCCAATAAATCTATTCTTTTCCCTTAAAATACGTTTCTCTCTGAGAGAAGGAGCCAGAAAAAAGTAAGAAGGAAAAAACAACAATGGCCCTTTACGATGAAAGGGAGAGAAAGAGAGATGATTGTTTCTATTTTTTATTCAATATAATAAGGACGTACTTAGAAAGAAGCATGACTACTAGCTGCTGTATTATAGCTCGCACTAGAGTGAAGAAGCAATATCCTTGGCAGGGCACACAACTTTAGTTAGTACTATCACTTATGACGATTTCACATTTTCCATCAGGATAGTGGTAATAATAACATGACAGTTTTTAGTGGAATGGAAAACTGTAAATGTTATTAGCTCACAAAAAGCTTTGTGTACTGTAATATCTATCGTTTACATTTGGAAGAGCTTTAAGTACGTTCATTTTGATAGGTAGCAAACAGCATTTTGCTGTAAGAACGACTTTACCGTTAATTTTAAAACATGGAAAACGGTCCTCCTTAAACTTATCGTTAGTTCCTTCCTTTGACTTCCCTGTATTTATAGAATGAATAGAATAGAAAAATATGAACCAAATGAGTACAAATTACAGGCAACCTGACTGATTGTGTTTTACGTGTTGCTTCTGTTTGTAATAATTAAAATTACACATTCCAAATAAAAATCTAATCTGAAGTGCACTTGTTCTTGCTACTTCACCCCATCCTTCCCTTCCACTAATTTATATTAAAGTAATGCCAAAAAAATCCATTATACAACTTTTTTATGGCGCTGTATATAGAACATTTGTTTTACCCTGATACACTTTTCAAATATTAGCTTATCCTCTCTGTTGTTTTCCAATGCATTTTTTTCTATCTTGCACCATGTCGTTCTCCCAAAAAAGTGTAGCATTCACATCATTCCTGTACGTCCTTCAATGTCAGTTAAGTAGTAAGGCATGCACAGAAGAAAGGAACAAGAGCCGCATCCAATTTACCCTGTGTTTAACCATTGCCGTCATCATTATCATCTGAGTATACATTGTCGGCATCATCAAGTTATCTTACTTTTTATGTTATTTTTTATAATCTCTGCCTATCGTTGACACGGTGGTTGTAGAGGCGTTGATGATGATGGTACTCTACTCTCTCTCTCTCTAGCCTTATTATTAAATGAAAGCATTTTTATGCCCTAGCAGCTCAAATTTCGCTTTTCACAGAGTACAAGGAAAACCCTCCTAGTATTATCATTGCTTGTTTCTCAGCATTTTTCAGTATTTTCCTCCTCACAAAAAAATCTGCCCTCTTCTTCATTTTATTTCATTTGCATCCGACAAAAAAATACTGATGATTTTTTCCCTTCTCACTCTCATTGCTTCTTTATGTCTAGTGGAAAAAATATCCATGAAAATTAGAGTACTCTAGAAATGCATATACTTAAGCCCTCTCTCTGTGCGTATATTACCGTCATCATTCTTTTTTTCAAAACTTCACTCCACACTCATCTCTTCCTCATTTTAAAGTGTAACCCGGACCTTACTCGTCTCTCTTCATGTCTGTCTCTTCTGCTCGAACAGTTTCCCATTCCCACTTTTATGCATATCAGCTTAATAACTTAACTTTTTATTTAAGTAGTTACATGTGTATACATTTTACCACTACACTAGATCCTCAAGCCATATCACACCACTTTTCTCATGTATTTTTTACAAGAGTAGAAAAAGTTTACAGGGAAAAATGAATTGAAAAAATACATTAGTTATTATTTTTATGCAACTCTCAGCTCTCCCTTTTTCTAAAACAAACGATGTGGTAGGCAATAAGACTACATGCAAGGCTTTGTAATTTTATTTTGTTTTACAAATGTTTTCAACTTGTTTCAATTCTGATATGAATATGTAACAAGAAAGATGATGATGTTTTTTTTACTTCTCATAAAAGTAGATTCACCGACCAACCGAATAAATTTTCACCGCTACGTTGATGATGAATAGGATATTTGCTCAGACTGCGTCTGGTATGTATTATTAATTCATGTATGGCTGTATAATAATAGAAGGATTTTCATAGGGAAAAAATGTATTTTTTTATAAACAAAGAACACTTTTTTACGTTTGAGTGATCCAGAACAGAAAGTTATTACTGCAGCAGGAAACTCTCTTGTGGTATGTGTGGTGGTTTGGTTGTGTATATGAGTCTAATAAAATTCATGAGAAATTTCACATTTTTGGCTCGTCTTTTCATTTGTAAAACAGAGTATACCTTCTTGCATAGATGTAATATTCAAATGATCAATCCAAAAAATCCCTAGTTGCTTCGCTAAAGTAATCTCTTAGCTTCATTATCATGTTCATATATCCACAGTCATTTGTTGTGTAGACAGACATGCATAAATGCATGGTGGAAGATATGAGATCATTAGATGAGCAAAGAATGCTTTTGCGTCTGTACAAATTTTAAAGTAACTTACTTCATGTTTTACAAAGGTGGAGAGGTGTTGTGAAGGAGAGCTGGAATTCTATTTTACATAAGAAAAGAATAAGAAGGTAGAAAATTCTTCAAGTGACCTATTCATTTGTGTACTTTGATGGCTGCTGAGGAAAGATATTATGTGAGATAGTACTGTCGTAATACTTAAGATGTACATTTCCTGGTTGTCTCCACCACAGACAAGAACCGCACCACTCCCTTCAAGCTAAACAGTACCTAATAAAACAATACCTAATAGTCATTCTTGGGCGTAATGCATAATGCATGCATAGGTATAGCATTCACAGCAAGAGAAAAAGAGCATCCAAGATTTTCTCGAAATGGGTAATGCATGCAAACAAATGAGAACACTTGGGCAATTCATGTAATGATGTATACAATGAAGTAGTAGTGTGTGTACAAGTATTACCCCTTTTTCTTCTTGGACCTTTATTGCTCCTTGTTCTTTTTTCCTCCTTTTCCCAATTGCCCCTCAGCTCATTTTCATCCTTCCTGTATTAACTGGCCATAAAATTAGATCACTTTTACAACCATGAAAACTACACCATCACACCGCCATTTCTTCGTGACGACTATGATGATCCAAAAGACGTAGCATATAACCTACTTGAAAACTCTATGTATTCAATGGGAAGCTATTTATACACAGTTGGTGGTGCCACGTAGATATATACATAAATGAAAGAGTTACATAATATCATATCCGAGCTATATGCATGGAAATTTAGTGTCGAGCCAAGGTACTTTACATCGTTTTATACTCATAAAATGCACAGACATGCTTGAACTGCTGAATATGAATATATTAC
>JAQIXW010001498.1:0-19035 GCA_034700685.1 Willowsia buskii | reverse complement strand
TTCTTCTTCGGTTTTAGCTCTCTTCTTTTCCTCTCTAGTAGAAATGAAAAATGATAAGCGGAGTATGCGGGAGCGTGGACAATGGAGCAACCATCATTTTCAGTTATAACTTATATACTTACCTATGTGCGTAGACTCTTAATATTATGGTCTTATGGTCCTTCATTTGCATAAATTCTACTACTACTCTCATCTAATAATGTACTTAACTGGTACTCTTGCTGTCGCTAATATCCTTTTTCTCTGCGAACTGATTTGCATATTTTCTTCATAAAACCATAATTTATTGGCACAATTTTCGGTTACAGTTTGGATAAAAAAAAGTACCTATCTCTTTACTCAAAAGATTCTTATAAAAATTAATTTCGATGAAGTATAGAAAATATGGGAACACTGGAGGTTACATACAATTATCCATTCAAGACATAATGCACACGGTTAATAAAGTTAATGACCAAAGAAGCGATGTATGTAAATAAGTATATAGGTATATTATGAAAAATGAAAGTGATGCTTGTAGTCACTATCTATTTTTTTTAATTCTGGGGTGTTGGTGTACCAAATGAGAAAGGTTTCTTTGAAGCTTATTATGCTTCTCTGCTTTATCTTTAAACTGCTGCTGTCGAGTTAAATGAAAGCGAAATAGATAAGTGATTAAATCTCATATTACTGAGAGTGAGAGATATATATAACATGCAGACAAGCCATTCATGCCAGTTTCAACTGATCATTTGGAACTACATTTTGTAAACAAACGGTCAGTCAGTTTCAATGTGCTGTATTAGAGTGAATTCCATAAATAAATCCGTCTCAGATTTTTTTTAATTTTCACTTATGACAAGAATCAGTTTCTGTTAGTTTACGATTTTGCATAATTTCATTTGAAGTAGGTACACTATACTAATTGTGTAAAATATGAGAGACAATAGATGTACCTCGATGTGTGTTCAATTCACTTTCTACAAAAACTCTCTTTCGTTCCCGGTGACAGTTTTTTCTCTTGTGATAGCAATCGCAAATGGGGCTGCAATGAGACCAAATATTATTTTCATTTTGGCTGATGACGCAGTATGCTAAACTTACTAATATTTACTTAATGGTCAAATGTTATGAACGGAGAATAAAAGGTGGTTTCTTTCAACATGGGTAATAGTAATAATAACCGTAATAACTGTGTGCTTGATTTATCTACACACACAGGGATGGAACGATTTCAGTTTTCATGGTTCAGCCCAAATCCCGACACCCAACATAGACGCTTTGGCCTTTTCTGGGGCGGTTTTAAATAGCTATTATGGATCTCCTTTATGCACACCGTAATTTTTTAAATTATACACTTGCACTGAAACCCAATTTAGGTTAATATTGTGACAATAGAATCGTGTTTGTTTAGTTCTAGAGGCGCCATTCTCACCGGAAAGCATCCGATTCATTTAGGTAACTTTCCCAACTACCAGTTTTGAATGAACAATACCAAACATACAATAAAAATTTCATGCTTCGAAAACCTTTTTTCATTTGATCATGAATGGGTATCGAGCAGGTCTTCAACATTACGTGATTCGTGGGGATACTGATGATGGTCTTCCTTTGTCTGAGAAATTGCTTCCCGAATATTTGAAAGAGTTAGGATATGCAACGCATCTCGTAGGTAAATGGCATTTGGGGCACGCTACAAAAGTATTTTCACCCACCTTCCGAGGATTCGACACCCATTTTGGATACTGGCTCGGCGGCCAAGACTATTATGACCACACGTCGACAGATGCAGTTAGGTTTCGTTTGCTAACCTTTCGGTTCCTCTGCGTTTTGCTATTAATGTTTCACGTTAATTTATGATTTTTTTGCATAAACGAATTGTGCCTAAAAGGGTCATTGGGGATTCGACTTTAGAAATGGAATGGATGTGAATCAACAGTCGTTTGGCTTATATAAGTCTGTATCTAAAACACTAAAGCAATTTAGTTATCTGATGAATGATTGTGGAATTGTATTTAATGTCATCTAACTATAATGTTTTGCTCTGACTTTCTTCAGTACCGATCTTTTCACTGCTGAAGCAGTTCGCTTGATTCACCAGCAACCCACCGATGAACCAATGTTTTTGATGATAAGTCACGCATCCCCACATACAGGCAGTGAGTATGACCCTTTACAAGCACCCCAAGAAAATATTGAAAAATTCCGTGATTCGATTGAGGATGTGAATAGGCGAGTGTATGCAGGCATGTACTAGTTTCTTTAAATATGGTGTAACAAGACATAGATCAATAATTAGAGATTTTAAGGAGGAAATTCTTTTTACAAAATTTTCAGCAATGGTTGACAAACTAGACGAGTCCGTGGGGACCGTTATGGCCGAATTATCAAAGCGAGGAATGTTGAACAACTCAATCATTATCTTTGCCAGCGACAACGGGGCAGCTCCAGAAGGAAACGTTCTCGAATAAAATATCCAACCCGAGTTAGAAATCTATGAAAAAGTGCTGATTATTTCATACTTAGGTATACATTTGCTGTTTTACTAGAAGTTACATGTAACAACTCATGATAATAAGCACTTTGTAGGTTGAATGAAAAGTAGTGCTTTGTAGATTTCGTTCAACTACCCCTTAATTTGCAATGTTCCATGTATTGTGTTTCACCGAGTTCCTTAAATCGAGGTTTTGGATATTTTATTCGAGAATTCGTGTTTGAGGTTATTAGGGTTTAATTTGAACTACGGTTCCAACTGGCCACTGCGCGGGGTAATATTTCAAGTTTTACTTATTATATTATTACTTTCGTGTTAAAACTCATAAATATAATGGGAGGCCTATTGAAATCAGCTAATGAGCTATGCATTAGAACAGGTTTACTAAAATTCAAATGTGATTAGGTGAAAAATACACTGTGGGAAGGCGGGACTAGATTGGCAGCTTGTGTCTGGAGTTCTGCTGTTCAGAATAGAGTTTCCAGAGATTTGATGCATGTTTCAGATTGGTTACCAACTCTATATGAGGCTGCAGGTATGGTGAATTCACGTAATCAAGTAAATAAACATAGGTAATAATATGTGCCACTTAAAGTTACCCACTCAAAACTACTAAAGGTGGAAATATAACTGATCTCGGTGACATTGACGGAGTTAGCTTATGGGGAACCTTAACAAGCTCTGTGTCTTCACCTCGGCATCAATTTCTCTACAACATAGATGACATTTACAACAACTCTGCTGTACGTTATGATACGTTGAAATTGATCCAGGGTAAAGGATTATGCTTGTGTACTTTTCATCCAATGTAAATTGATCGTTCCACATTTACACATTACATTTACACTTAATCCACAAAATCTTTCAGTATTCATTCAATTATTCAGGGAATACATCCACCAATGATTTAGGAGGAGGCATATGGGACGGTTGGTACGGGCACTACATGTCAAACAAAACTGTTGAAGACTTGGTTCCCGATATTCTTGCAAGTGATGTGGCCAAAGCTTTTGGAAATATAGGTTTTAGCTTAGACCCAGAAACAATACAAATTCTACAAAAGGATGCAAAAATCGAATGCACTCATAATGGAACACGTTCCCAAACCGCTTGCAATCCATACACGGGTCCTTGTCTTTTTAATATTGCCGATGATCCTTGTGAGCAGAACAATCTTGCACTCGAAAACCAGGAAATCGTGCAGGAAATGCTGATGCTGATTAGTTCATACAATGACACTACACACGACATAATTGACCTGTCTCATCATCCAGAAGCTGCGCCACAATTTTGGAGGTATACTTGGACAAACTGGAAAGACTTTATATGAGTTGAATTAAAAAATTAGATTATTGCCAGATAATCAGATAGCCTTTCCACAATATACATGGTAAAATGAAAAAATCGAATTTCGTATTGATTTTGTTTATATTACTATATAGCTTTATTTAAAATCGTTTTTCTTTATACAGAGAACAACAAAGCGAGTGACATTACTCGATGCGTGTATTGTTTTCTCTTTTCTTTATATTAATTTTATAGCGTTCGTTCGCTGTAAACGTGGTTTAAGCTAAATATAATGAAAAGGGTTTGTTTTAGAGGGGTAAAGGTAAAACAGTTCTGGGAGATAATATTTTTTTCATATAAGCAACTTTGATATTGCAATTTTTTTCTACAACTAATAACATTTTGATTATGCATATAATACAGTATATACAATATATTCTTAACCACATTAAAATTTACTTATAACAATTTAGGTATACGTACAAACTACTAATGAGTGAATACGAACCTTGATTAGTCAGCATAAAATTGTACTCTGTTTGTAAGTAAACTGGGCTACATATGATATAATTTATGAAACAACTTTCTTTTTATCATCGTCTCTTCCTTCATTTCTTTTACTTTTTTTAAAACTTTTTTCCTCTTCAGCGTGTATTTTTCAGCAGTTTCAGAGATAACGGTTATTTATGTAATATAGTATTCCAGGAAATTGACTACATTATCTAAAGGCTAATGATTCCTTGAAAAGGTGAAATGTGATAAAATAAATACATAAAATTTTCACTTTCAAAGGAATGCAGAAAATGTTTTTCATTTCAAAGCATTCTGTTGTAAGAAATAACAATTTTAGCAGGGAACGTTAAACCATTAGCTAATGATTAGAGTAGATCCTAACTAACATCCTAACTTTGAATATTTAAATAAATATTTACGATTCAAAAATCTGTACATGATATAGGTTACACATTATCTTGGAGTGATTGACTATCTAATCTACCTATCATAGGTTTAAATATTGTAATATTCCCTATCATACTGCAGTATTTACAAATAACCAGAGCATTCATCAATCTACTAATTCCTGTTCTTCTGCAAGCACTAACTTTAACTATCAGGTTGCTTTCATTTGTATTACACCAAGTAATGTGCGAATTCGTCTCAAACTATTTACAATCATTGGCACATCTAAAAGCCCTTTTTCCTACTTGTGGACCCCTGAAACCATTTTTATACGGCATACAATGTTTCCGTTTTTTGCTAAAATTAATATGAATCGTTTAGTCGGATTCGGCATTATAACTTTCATAAAACTATCTATAATTTAATCGATGCAATTAAGAGTGGAATCACATCGTACACGTGCTCCTATAATAACAACTACCAAACTAACTCAACACAAACATTTTCACATTCTTCTTTCTGACAATTTGTGTAAATAGAAAACATACATTTCATACAAAATTTCATTGAATATACAATTTTAACGATTTATTTTTTTGAATCCCAATCAAATTGTACCCGTGATTACATATAAGCTCACACATAGACAGAAGGCATATTATATATATATTACGATCTATATATTAAATGTTTTACACGATATACCATTACATTATGCATGACATTTGCGTGACATAGTATAGGTATTTTATAAATTAAATATTATTTCCTTACAGTCTAATAATATGTACACAAATAGCTAGGAGGATCTGTAATAAAGTTAAGTTTTCTTTATAAACTCTCGGTTTTTTACATGCGTTAATGTAAGCCCAATTTAATTTTTTACTGAATCAACAGTCTTTGTCACATCCACATGTACTGATTGCCAAAACGGTATTATATAATACAGTAGTAACTTTTGTAAAATCACTGATTTATAGCACCAACCAGTGTTTGAAAGTAAAACAACCTATCTACACATATATGTATTTATCTATGTACAATATATTATTTGATTTGAACATGTTATTATGAGTTCCATGAATATTTACAATTGTTTTAATATATTTTACTTAAATACACAAAGCAAACAACAGATTATGCATGTAGTTTTTAAATAAAAATCATATCCTATATTGCTCAAACAAAGGGAACACAAATATGGATATGAGTACACTTTACCATTGAATAAATCATTGTATAAACTGAATGCGAAAACTTAACTAAAAATAGTAATAAACAAAACTAACATCTCTGACTTGCTTACATCTAAAACATTGCTGAATTTGAGAGATTTCGTTTTTGTAGCCAGAGGCTTTAAAATGAACAGTTAAGCTGATGGTAGAGATTTCACCTGAAAGAGATGAAGAACACTTTGTAAAGACTATAATATAAATACGTATTCGGAAGCGCACAGCGCACTAAAATGTTTTCAATTGTTACCTTGTACGAACACGGCGAATATTGAGATCATAGAAGGGGACCTTCAAAGCAGTTGGGGTTGATGTAATTGATCAACTCATTGTCACTCATTTGTGACAAGGCGTTTGCAAATGTGCCTTGATGTTGCTGAAGATCTCCTCCGCCCATTAGTCCCATACCTTGAGGAGTTGCAGTTGCATTCGAAAGTTGTGTTACTGTTGGTGGAGCCACACTGACGACATTGCCATTGCTCATTGCAAGCCTTAGATCATTGTTCATCGTTGGTACAGGCTCTGCCTTGATAATTGCCTGTCCCAAACAGTCCGCCACGGTGAGCGTGGGCACTGCAACAGGAGTTGGAGAACTTCCGGTTGCAATTACCACGTTTTCCGGCGACGTGGGAGTGTTTTGCTGTTGTGTATCTGACACTGTAACAGTGGCAGTTGCAGCAATCACCGGTGGAGATGAGGCTGTCGTAGCAATGGTGCCAGTCATTCCCATCCCATTCATGATCTGTGGTATGCTGACGCAATTTAGCTGCTGCTGTTCATTTGATTGAAAAGGGTTAGATACCGTTGTAATTGTGTTTGCCTCTGTAGTAGGAAGATCTCCAGTTGGGAACTGCAAATCCAATGGAATAGCATTCGAAACTGCGGGTTTCTCCGCTTGCAAGGTTAACGTTGTAAATGTGCTTGTAACTGGAGGCTTATTCATCGATTCCATCATTTCTGAAGCTGTTTTCATTAATTCAATAACTGGTTTTGTCTCAGCTTGTTGTTGCTGTTGCTGCACTTGTTGTTGTACTTGTTGTTGAACTGCTTGCTGCAGAATCTGAAAGTTAGCCACGATTGCTGAGTTTTCTGCATTCGTTACTGGGGTCTGAATCAAAGCGGCTGTAGAGAAGCCCATGTTCGACATTGAGTTTAGTGCTGCTTGAGCACAAGGAGAGACGCCATTGGCTAATGGGCTCGGTTGGCTTCCAGAACTGCAGAGGCTTCCTTCCGGTGAAGTGATGGATACTGGTGAGCATGCTACAAATTTTAGAGAATGATGTTAATATTGGATTATTGGATGCTTCTAACAAAAGCGCGTTTGCATGCTTGGAGATATTTGCAATACTGTCTATCGATTTTAATTTGAACCTACCATCACTGGGGGATGACGCAATAACTGATTTGGCAAGCCCATTCTCCCTGGATGGCATCATGGTGTTGATGTTGACAGTTTGTAAATCCACGGACATTAGACCTTGGCCACCTTATATTTTGAAAACGGTTCATTAGTAAACGACATTTAGCTTCCATGTGGTGTCTCAATCTTTAAAAGAGAACAATTTGCATGCGTATGTACTATGTATGTATATCTATTCATACCTGAGATTTGTTGGACCAGTCCTGCCTGGATAACCGAAGGTGGCACCTGTGACTGCTGTGGATTTTGGCTATTTGGTACACAGGAGGAAAGCGACGGAGGAACTCCGAGGTGAACTATAGATCAGAATACCGATTAGATTTTCCGCCCTTGAAGCAAGCACAACGACGTAAAGGTCGTTTACACAAGCTTTGGAAGAAGGCCACGGTTGCGGCAGCCCTGTGAACGATTATGCAAGCACACCGCCTTTCCCCAATTTTATAATAAATATAGCAAATGCGAACGCTATAGTTTTGAAACAATAAATAAATAAATACAAAATTTCGAATTGTCCGCACCGGCAGGCGTAAACGTGCCAAATGCATTTTTTGCATTAATATCAAGCATATATTCATTTTTGCATAAAATTTTGAATTTGAATAAAAGTGAAATCATAGAATGTTAAATAATTCAATGAATAACACAATATGAACAATTAATGAAAAAAATTGTGGCAAGTGCTTGCATAACCAACAAAAAATAAGCTTATCGACAAATCTGAAGAACCAACCCTGTAAAAGAACAAGTACTTGCAAAATCGTTTCTTGTGGTAAAAGAATGTGTACTTTGTGTCATCTGGGGGAATTGTCATATTTGTCCGTCTATGCCACCCTGCCTATGACCATTAAGACGATATAACATCATTTTATGTATTACTCCTCCCTCCCATTATCAATCCGTGCGTAAATATAACTACCCATCTTATTCCGACAACCCTGCTTTAAACTTTAGGAATTAATTCTGTTTTCGTGAATCCTATTTTTTCTGAATTATGTATGAACTTTTCTACAAAGTAGCCCTAATTTGAAAGTTTAAAAGTTCATTTTTCTCTACAATAATTTAAAAAAATCATTCCTAATGAATGCATCACATATAATAATGTCTCACATTACAGTAGATTATGCGATCATCAATATTTTATATGAACTTCGTAGTATACAAAGTATAAATAATATTATGTTTTCAATGCGAATCCTAGATTTTTGAAGCTAGTAAGACCAGGTAAAATATTTACTGGTGACAGATGCATAAAAAGCATTACTTCAGTTTGAAGCATAAACATGAACCTTCATAATGACGAGACTCATAATTTTATCTAGAACTGACAAAGAGTCTGATAACTATACATACTACTTGGCCTATAGCAAAATATAATGCAAAAGTCTTATGAATAATGATGAATCAGTCAATCGTCGATTTGTGTAGTGCGTGTTCCCTTAATTTCTAGATTTCTAGAAAATGTCAATTTACTTTACATTTGGCTTGGAAAGGAAATTTATAGGAGTGAATTTTATAAAACTTTACAAAGGAAACTCAGAAGTGCTTGTTTGTGTTTGGTGCTTAAGTAATTTAATATGTAAAAATGTCAACACTAAAAATGACTCATGGGACTTTTGAGATTACTGAAAGACAAAATGTATAACTACTGCTAGTAAAAAATTAATAATTGACAGCTTGGAACATACAAAGATAAAAAGGTTTGAGTGAGATCTTGGAAAAGAATATAATATTATTATATAGGACAGAGTAAAAGTGTTCATACTACTAGGAGTGTAGTGCTTGTCATGTGTAAGGTGTAATGTTCTGTCATGTATTGCATGTGTTCAAAAAAGGTATTGGTTTTGAAAGAGTTGTGAAACCTGGGCGCTTAGCCAGTGGGGTCGCCAAGGGGCACAAGAGCCTGCATGGCAGAGTCGATGTGGAGCTGACCTGAGTACTACACCTCTCTTTTCGAGTGAAACACCATTGAAACACATTACGATGCTAAGGGCAAAGAAAGGCAAACCAGACAGTTTAGCAACTGATCTGTCAACACTCACCTTAATATACCCTGGCTTCCACTCATTTTTAAGCCCATTGCAATAATACCATTAAAGCAAGTGAATACTAATTGACTAGGAAAATGTATTTCATAAATAAATATTTCTCTTGAAAATCAAAATTAAAACTACATGAAAATGTAATTTTTTTGGCTTTTATGAGGGAATACCAAGGTGGAGCCAAGACCAGCGTTTCCAAAAATATAAATTCAACATAACGTTAATTTGATTTAAACAATTGAAACAAAGCTACAAAAAATTTGCTTAGATAATTTACAATGAGTACAGAGATATTTTTAAAAGTGAAAAATGAATTACATATACAAAACTTTTTTTTTATAAAACAGTTTTAATTGAATGCTAACATCAAATGAAAGCTTCAAAAAAGAGATCTAACAATAATTACAAAAAACAAACATAAAATTCATTGTTTAAATGTTCTTATACAAACAGATACACCGCAATGATTGTTTCAAAGCAATAATTAAAAAATACACTGGTCTTGGTCTCAATTGTTGCATTTCAATCGCCCTTAAAGAAAGCAAGACAACAATCATTCATTCCCCATTTATTCACCCAACAAACCATTCATTTCTGTCAGTGAAATCAACCCCAACTAACCGTAGATATATATTTTATGAATACATACATAGCCATATATGTATTATGTACTTTTTGATGATTCTACAATCCTAACAAAATCTTTACATCTATTTTACGATCACGCATCAACAAGTTGATCCATAAACAGACCATTTTTACGGCACAATATCTCATCACTATATTTTTCCATTTGTCTTTTCAAAAACAAAACCTATATAGTTTGCTAGTGATGGTCGCAGCCTATAAAGAATAATTATGAGTATTTTACTGCTCATCAGATAATATATTGAAAATGAGCATGCCCGTTATTAAATTTGTGCCAGTTGACGATGGGTGTCGCAAACTCTACTTAAGCTCTATATTGAAAACTTGCCCACATATAATATTAATAGGCTCTGCGTGTGGGCCACACAGTATATTGTACTTTAGCTATATATTATTTTAATAATATTATATCTAATAGGATATTTATGGGTGTGCGATACTGACGATAGGGTTTCAGCACTGACAGAAATTCGCTTTCAAACACTCAATCACACAAAACTTGAGGGAATGACCGTGGCAATAATAGGAAAAAACTCGACATGGTAAAAGAAGAGAACTACGAGTAAAAATACAATTATGAGAAAGTATAATAATATCATAAAAACTTTGAAAGTTTGATAATTCGTTATGAAAGTATCTCTACGAACTATAGACTAAAGAAAAGGGAAAAAACTGTACATGGATTCTATTGATAGCCATGCAATTTTGGAGTAGTAGGACAAAAAGATAATTTATTTAAAATAATTGAGTTAATTATAGAGAAAAGTATATTATGAGTACTCCATCAAAAGCGAAAATGCTACTCTGATTATGTGAAAAAAATATGGAGTTGTATTAGGGACTCATTTACAGTAAAAATGAAATACGGCCATTCCCTCTAGATAAAATAGAAGTCCTAACAAGCGTTTTGGTAAAATTGGCAAAAGTTTCTCTTACCATTTGTGAGTTCAGGTAAATATGTAAGCCTATGTGGCTCACTTTGTTTACCACCCGAGACTATTACGACCTTGCATTCCACCGGTTCAATCAACTTTTCTTCCTTAAAGGGAGGGACAGCGCAGATTAAGTGGTTCTGGAAAGTTAATTAAAAGATATCTTGTATTATGTAAGAAGAGGTCATAAATTCGACATGTGGCACAATTAAACAATAAAGAAGGGTTTCCGTTATACCCACTGCGAGTTTCAACTATTTGCACTTCCATGCTTGACATGGAATAAAAAGGGATAATCACCTATTATGGGGCTACATGAGCTGCACCGATTATTATTATGACCTACCTGTTGTAAATAATCTTTTAATGGCTCGGAACTCTCTTCCCAGAGAATGCGACCATCGTTATCTTCCTGCTGGAATACGACTCGTGTATCTTTCAGAAAATTCTTGCCAACAACGAACATCTCTAATCCACCCTTTGCAGGACATTCAGTTAATGACTGTTTACATATCTCTGGGACGCCAGGCGGTTGAGCTATGGGTAAAATAGCGAAATTGAAATAATTGGCATGATTATATATTTCGTGCTCCGTACTCTACTTTTATATCAAACTGTGTACATATTTCATTTTCACTTACTGCAAAGAATTGGGAGCGAAGCTACTTGGAGCGTTTCTTCCATTCCATCACTGTTCATCACAGTAGTTCTGAAAATCATGCGGCATTTCGTGGATTTTTTGCGACTTTGGGAGGCATGATGAAATGGAAATCTCTGTTCCACATCAACATTTCTTTCCTTCAAAATCCCAACGCAGTCACAACTGAAATGTAATAAAAATCATGTTGATTTATTTATGCTGTCTCACGCTGTATTTTCAAGTATATATTTCATTTTGGTAATCTTTATGAAAATATTATTATATATAACTTGGCTTTACCTTATGACCATTTCTTTTGAGGGCTCAAACTCGATTTCTATTAAAATTGTTCCTTCCACTTTCTTCTCAATGCATGGGGTTGAGCTCTTTCCCGTAACTTTGCAAGCTTGGTAAAACATATGCGGGCTCACTTTCCCCTGATCTGTTCCAATAAATATTTGCAATGTTGCTGGTTTGTCATAGCCTACTAGCTTGACAGTAGGAAATCCATTTCCTTTCCTATCCTTGATAGCACCCCTGGATCCCTCGGTTTGATATCTAGCCCTGTGCTGTTCTTCAGGTTGGGACACAATCTGCAACTGAGCTCTTCCGTCTCGTGTAAATGGTGCTAGATTTGAAGTTAGTGTAGGGGTTGTTCCAGGCGGTAACCGTTTGCCAACGCTTCGATTTGGCATGTAGTTTTGATTGTGATTCTGATTGCGAAGTTTCAGCCCAGTGCCCTTTATTGCGGGATGGGGGAAACTGAAACGCGACCTTTTCATTGGAATTGGGGAAGACACGGTCGCTGCCGTTGCACTGGGGGAAGTTGAATTGATGCCCATACTGGCAGTAGTCGCCGCTGTGATAGATGCGGTAGTTGCTTGATGCGTTGAAAATGGGAGAACGTTGGGGACTGTCACAGAGCGGTCGTTGTTGTCGGGTGACCTATTGAAAATAATTTTTGCACAAAATTATGTAGATGAAGTTTCATATGTCACTGGTTTCAGCACACTTTCCACTTTGTATTTTTTGAATATTTTTCATTCAATTTTCAATCACTTACATTCTGATATTATTTTCTGTCAACTGCATTAGTTTCAAAGGTTGTTGGGAAGAATCCAACACTGACTGATTGCGTGAATGTTGTGACAAATCGGTCACTAGAGTTGATGAAGGAATATTATGGGATTCCACACCAAAATTTTTCACATCTGCTCCAGAAGTGACTGTAGTGGTTGTGGTAGTTATCCCCTTTGAAAATCCAAATCCGTTTATGTTTGTATTTTTTACACTGATTGGTATCCCATCCAATGCAGGCTCATCATATAATTCCTGAGGAACAATCAAGAAATCACAAACCGTGTTAAAAACACTGGCACAAGAGAAACAAAACAATGCAACAAGTTCTCCGTGTAGTATGAACACATTTCATAAAAGTCTTATTTTAACAACACTTCTTGTTGACTTGTGTGCACGTACGCACAAACAGCAGTAACCTAACCTGAGCCTGTTTTTCTACTTGCAGATCATGATAAAATGGCAGAAAGCCCATGATTAAAACATTTAAAAAATACGTATCTATATATGCAGCAGCATAGCACACCGTTTCTTGCCGACTGACTTGCTTAGCAAGTTTGAACAGTTTTATATATAAGAAGATGATTAAAGAAAAGTAAGGCAAAGTGTATACATGGTTGTTTGCATAGCAGAGACATGAGGTTAGAAGTGTTTTAGAAAAATAGTTATTTGTACGAGACTAGGAAAGATGCAGAGATGACCAGCAACAACAACGAAACATTCAAAACAACTACTACCAACATTGATAATGCTCATGTGAAAACGAATGAACAGAGAAAACATCAAAGTTTGCAACCTACGACAACATTAGTCACCTATATAATAGGCACGATTATTATGATTATTCCCGCAGAAAACAACTACATATACTTAATTACAAGTGGTAGAAAATATAGGGAAAATGCTCTAAATATAGTATTATTAATTTTAAATGGATAACTGCACTATATTCCATACACTCCAGTAGTATATATGAAAGTACTGGAAAAGCAAAAAAATGGAGGTACTGATATTATGTGAACCAATGATGTATAATAGTGCAAAGTTTAGACAAACAGAAGAGAGTTGAGATTAAGGATCAAATGGCGTACGTCAGAGCTATGTATAAGAAAGAATGATTATTGACCTTAGCTAAGTTAGCAAATACAGTGTCGATGATGATCGACCAAAGACCTCTATTCAAAAACCTATTTGTTACTTAATGCTTGATATTTTTTCAGGTACCTCCTCTATTTAGATGAATAATGTAGAAGATTATTATTGGCGAAATGGACAATAATATTTCTCGCACACCGTATAAATATTTGTTTCAGCTAGTCAATAAAAAAGTCATTCCTTGTCCACGAGCTCAGCAAGATTCGAAATCTAAATGAATGAATCAAACAGGCGCTTATATGTTTGCACCGCTTTAAATGCATGCGTGGAGCATGTTTTCCAAGTGTGCATGGCCCATCCTTAATAATGAATGTTGACTTTATACCCATTGACTTTTTAAGGAAGGAGATTCTAACGTTTTTTGTGGCCATAAACTAGACTACAGATGCATAGGTAAAATATATGGCAGTGTTTTTTCGATGCAGTTGTGAATATGAAGATTTAACTACTGTTGCAAATATGTCATTTCCTAACTATACATTATCCTTCTCCAAACATTTACATGTTGTTTTAAACTGTTCGTTATAATCTTTTATCTTCTTCATATGTACACAATATTCAAAAGAGTCAATAACAATAACAGAATAGACAGTAGTAGTAAGTAGTAACACGATGAAATTTTGTGTCTCGGTTAGCCCACTGTAGCATCACAGCTTCATCAGTGTTCATGCAAATTAGACAGGCAGCGAGAGAGAGAGAGTTTGTTTACATCATCCTATCAACTTGTTTTTTATCCCTGATCATTATTATGTTTTTTATAAACTGACTTTGCTAGGTCGCTGTATCCCAAATACTGAATATATTATGTATTATAAGCGTAGAATTTGTTTTGCATTTATAGCTACCAAACTTATATTACTTTATCAGTAGTTGTTTGCACGGTTGTGTACAAATTGTATTAAGTGAGAAATTCTGCGTAGCAAAATGTGAGTAAGCAACTCACAAACGGAGTGATCGAATGAACTATGACCATGATGCTATTCAGCAGAAGAAGGAATCAGGTTTGAAAGCAAACATGAATGCAGGAGTATAAAAACAACCTTCGTTGTTTTCTGTAAATAAACTACTAACCACTTCATGAGTCAACCTGTATTGTGTGCTAAATGATACTAGCAAATTAAAGTAGACAGTGTAGACGCAAGACGCAATGCCCAATAATAATAATAATGATACAGGATAAATAAACAGGCGAAATCCAGTTGAGCTGAGACTGAACAAGTAAAAAATACGTAAGAATATTCCCCTAGGTTAGTTACATGAATTGACTTTGGGTAACATTCAAAATTGACTGTGTTTAACAATATCCAGCCTTTGAAGAGCCTTTACTGGATAACGAATGCATTTTGCATAGTTGCCTGTTTTATAAGCAAAAAAATCAGGTTGCGCCATCGTATATCTGCTTGTGCTATGATAATCTGTATCGAGAAGCTATTGTAGTAGTATGTGTAAGTAGTAACTGCAAGGTGTGTAGAGTTTTTGTGATCAAATAAGAGATTAAAAGCTGGAGAAAAAAATCTTCTTGCGATTTTTTTGCGAAATACATAAGCCGCGTCGAGATATATGGATATATTATGCATTTATGAGTAGAATTTATGCTGATGTGGTGGAGTTACGGCGAATAAAAACCTTGAAAAATGTTAAACAACTCGGCAGCAGAAGCAAAATGCAAAACAGTGGGACTCTCGTTTAACGCTAAAACCACAATATTCTGAGTGTTACTGATGAAATGATGAGCACAACTTTATGCCTCAATTCCAGTCGGCGTAATTGTGGTCAGGGTAGATCCATTAGATTTTTCAAATGCGCAAATTTTTTTTGTAGTACTGGAGCATTGTATAACAGCCATGTTGACGTCATTCCATCGTTACTAGTCTAGAGACTATTTCTCACCTCACGTTTTTGCTCACGGGGTAAAGTCATACACATTCTGATAAATGCATGTCCGCTTTGCTTGACTTTGAAAATTGAATTTATACATTACTTATTATGCAACTTTACAATGATTTGTTTGTAGTATTTGGTTACTGGCTTATCTCTTTTGTAGTACTTCATTTCATAATGATACGATGCAATATGCAGTAAGTTATGAATAATGCAAAAGGGGTTTTTAACAAATGGACGGCAGCACTTGTAGCAGCAGATTGCATTCCTTCCAATGAATATTTATATTTTGGGGTCGTGAAACAACACTGTAATAAATATCGAAGAGAAATGAAATGTGTATGTAAAGCTAAATAGAAAGTAGAGAAAGAGAAAGCAAAACTTTTAAAGATATAGACACATGCGATAAAATAGACGGCAAGAAAAAAGATGATTTGTTTCATAGAGTCAACCTTATAAGCTAAACTGTAAAAGTGAAAGGACATTCAAAACTTGATACTGAAGTCGGTAGCGCCATAACTATAGGCATTTGTCAAAATTGGGAAGCAGCGAGTCTTTCATTTTACTAAAAAAAAAGCCATCAAATTAAAATTGCTATAAAAATAACCACCTTTTGTAGATTGACAGCTTGGGACAAGATAACCATTGGGTCAACCGTGGACACTTGGGAAGCTGCTGTTGTAGTTACTGTTGACACATTTCCACCATCACAAACGCTCCCATGGACCATCCGATTTGCGGACCCTTGGAGTTCCAGAGCATCTCTGGATCTTTCGATGAGAATGTCTTTGAGTTTGTTGTAAGCGCCAGCAATTGCTTCAGAAGATGGAGTTGGTGTGGACTGGCTGGAATCGCAACTGTTATGTGACACGGCTGCTGCAATGCTCTCTGAGAGTTGCTCGCACTTCATTGAATACGTTTGGCCAAAACTACCCACGTCGTTGCTCCTGCTTTCAACGTCAGCTTGTGTCTCAGGAGAAAGTTTGATAGTATTATTATGGATTCCCTGATCGATTTTAATTATCCTGCTGTCACATGCCAACTGCTGCTGCTCTACCGCTTGTTGTTCCCTTCGTTGCTCTTCGGTAGTTGCGATTGATTGGATAGCTGTCTTCGTTTGTAAAAGCTCATTTACGATGGCACTGTTAAAGATGGTTGTGGCAGTGGGAGTTGTTGATGACAGCTTGCCAAACACCTGGGCGAAGTCTAAAGGTTGGCTAGTATTCACTCCAGAGGATGTTGTTGGCCCGGGTACTATTAATAGCACCTTCCCAGTGGAAATTGGTGATTCTGGACTATGTACTAATTGCGGAGAGGAAGATGAGGATGAAAAGACACTGCCGTTTTGTGAAAGAGGAGATGATGCAGTGGTGGGGGACACTGAATTTGCTGTGTAATATGGCACGTCATACGGGTCAATGGCGTGGTCCTCCTGGGCCAGGGATTCATGGAGGAGGGTTGTCAGAAATTGCTTCTGCCGAGGGAAATACGCCAGAGAATTTTAGTTCAGTGACAATATGTTTATAGTTTATGTAAGCTGCATGCATATTCTCACTCTCTGAGAAATCGAAGCTTGATTGACATTTTCAATAAAATTACTCATCCTAATGTAAAGACCTAATAATGGTTTCAATTGCTACTGCTTCTATCTATAAATTCCATGCATATGTAATATATTGCCATATTGTATGTGTGTAAGCCCATGCAAATCATTCTTTATTCCTGATATGACTCCTTTAACGATAAAAGAGATATTCAGCTAATCTTTTCGTCGAACGAAAATCCAAGATTAAGAATTGAGGCGCCATGCTAATCTTTGCAAATATGAAATGACTTTTCATACGATATTAAAGCTGTAACTCAGAACAAGCTTCAAAGTCGGAGTCAGAATCGTTGTTCATGTCACGAGAACTAATAATGGTTTAGAAATCTTGTTACTACACCATGTGTTTTTACTAATCTCTGTACTCTAGCAGACCAAGACAGCGCGCTAATTATAATATTCAGTGTAAATATTTTTAAAAAATACACAGGAAAGTCAAGCTCTTGACTGCAAGAAAGTTTTTGCATTGCTTTTTCAAAATGAATGTTCATAATGAATACCAAATCGCACACACATAGTTCAATGATTCGTTTTTTATCTATGTTTAGTGCGATGTAACTTTAGCCGTGCTATGCTAACTATGAATGATTAGTGCCGTCATGAATATGTATCATTAAAACTTCATCAGCCATGGACGACATAATCGCATAATATTCAAATGTAAAAATGCAGTATGCATGAGATTCAAGCGGAGAAGATCATTGAGATAAAATTCAACTTGATGCGTAAAAAGGAAATATATGCCCCACACGTTAACTACTTGAATAAAACATGAATGCTATAGCGCAGCATAATATTATATATAACCCTTTCGTAATAAAGAGCAAATAAATTAAATACACACGGCATATTGAAAGTTTAATAATGTCGTGTTAAAAAATTAGAGACATGATGGGTTGTCAGGATAAATGACTCATATTAATGTCTGATAAGTGCCTGGAGATTGAGCTGGCATTATAAGTCAAATGTCCAATTGAGTTAGGGTACAAGCACATTTTTGGTTGGTTAAATGAAAATCGAAAATATGAAATATTTTTAATGCTTAAATAGCCTGATTTGGGTTATTCCTAAAAATCATACCAGGATCGGATCAACCGTAACCTATCATAACATTTCATTTCAATTTTAACAATTTGGTTCTCCCGATACATCAAATTGCTGGCGTGTGAAATCACATGAATGATTAGATCTTATCAATGAAGAGTTCTTAATGAATCCTACAAAAATGCTTAACAAATCAATCCACTTTTAGTTAGGATTATAAATGGATAGCAACATGTGTCTTCTTTATTCTTCCTGTACTCTGCAACCCACAACTGCTAATAAATGTGTGTAATTCGCTCGTATATCATCCTTGACCTTACACATTTGTTTTTCTGCTACTTCTGAACCAGTTTATACTGGTTTGAGCGGGATACATTTGTTGAATTCAAGAACAAGACTAGATAATTATTATATTACGTATTATACAAAAAACGACACGAACTCATCCGTGTAGATGATGATAACTTTTATATTGCTATTTACCTTGATCGTACGCATGAAAAGAGATTGGCTCACCAAAAAGATTCACGTTATCGCTATCGTACATGATATGATACGCCATACGCCAGCACAATTTGTAGCGTGTATTTATGCAAGAATAAAATAAGGAATTACAGATAGTGCTTGCTTAGTGTCCATCTATTTTTGCAAACATGTTTCGTATGTATCAAAAGTTAGACAGAAAGAACTTTGCAGAAATATAC
>JAQIXW010001497.1:0-19040 GCA_034700685.1 Willowsia buskii | reverse complement strand
TGACTAAAAAGTCGACGGATTACATTAAACGCCCCCCTCTTTTACCCGCCCCCTCTAATAGACGCCTCCCAATATTTCCTTGTATAATTACAGTTAGGAGATGTAACAATTTGCAATGGCAAACCTGGGTATGTATTTAGACGTAACAATGAAGGCTTTTACCTTTTTTAAACGTAAGATTCATTGGTGTTTCGATGATGAGGATTTGGTTTGCTTTATGAAGCTGTTGCTGAAATATATTACTGTTTTTCAATAAAAAGTATTGGTATATGCATCGAATATGGACTCATATTTAGATAGAGTAACACACAAAAGTCGACGGAGTACTTTAGTCGCCCCCTTAAATAGACGCCCCGGCAACTACTGACTAAAAAGTCGACGGAGTACAATAGTCGCCCCGGCGTTTATACCAGCATTTACGGTACATAGGTACATGAGCAAACTAGATTTATCGAAGCTGAAGAAATTTAGAAATAGATGTCAGGAAGCTAAGTTGAATTAATGAGACCGATAATTTTATGTATTTACCTATCACATCACCCATGTGTGAACTTCGTCTTGGCATTTTTGAACATCATAATTCGAAATTGACCTATATTAAAAATGATAATCAAACAAAAGTTTATCTGTATAATAATGTTAAGAAGGCAAGGTGGTAAAAGTGCCCATAGAGATAAACTGAAATTATTGGGAGTTGAAGCCGGCCATTGTGTATGACTTAAATTGTTAAAAATAGTTGGTGAAAGTTTGCTTTGTGAATTGGATCGTATTACAATGTTTTGAAAGATGGAGTTTTCATGTTTCAGTATTTATAAGCCTGCATCATTAATTTCATATTTTTAGACTGGTTTGTTCCACAGCAATCGTATAACTTCTTTATTCTCTATATCTTCCAATCACTTTTAAAATAAGTAACCCATTCTCATTCGCAGTTAATTTTTGTTCTTCTAGCAAACATGCAAACAGATCATCACCTTATCTTAAGATAATGAGCCCAATAATTGAAGCTTTAAGCACCTAATGCATTGTTGCATGACGCATGATCTTGATGAAGAATTCGACTTCCAATAATTATAAATTCTCCCGTTCAGTAGTTAGTTAATATACCCGCTGGGGATACGCAACACGCATCTTTCACCATGTTGGTTAACAACATTCCCAAAATTTTTTTTAGTTTCTTAGTTGTTACAACGGCAATTGCGCATGGCTCATCGGCGAATGATCGAGAGCAAGGACAAATGTAAGTCAGATTTGATGAAATTGATGCACTAATAAAAACCTACATTAAAAACGTGTTTTTGTTGGTTGCCAGAATTGATCATGGTGGTCTATTTGGAAATGATAGTTTGTCAAACCAAGATGGAAATGATATTTCCTCGTCATCAATGCGCCTAGGTCAAGGTATTATTAAGGGCAATTCAATTTTAAATTACACAGTCAAATACAATTAGTTGGTTTTGTATAGAAAATCGATTTGGAAGCTTTGAACGTGACCGGGAAGATGACCGTGACCGTCGTCCAAATCGAAGACCATCTGGGCCCCAAACTATTCCTGGAACAAATCTCAAGACTCGAACATTCTACAAACTCAGCATGAAACGATATCCCCACGGATATGTTACATGGACTCCAAGAAAGAATTTTGCAAATGGTTATCGTTATGTTCAAATTGATAATGATAGGGAGCATGCCCGCAAGTACGAGAGAAACGGGGACTTATTCAAAGATATCCAGTGGGAATTTGTTCCTGTTTCTGGGGACCAGCGGTACCGGTGGTACAAGTTGAGGAATAGAGGTCGTCCTAGGGAATATGCGACATGGAGCGCTACCGAGTTTCTTAGCGAGAATGTGGAATCAAACTACCTGATCTTGGACTCGAATTACCCCGGCAGAAGGTCTAGAAGGGACTTCCTGTTTCGACCAGTGTCTGTGCAAGGGCATCGAGGGGATGATCGGGATGAAAAGCAGTATTATCAGCTCAGGTTAAAGGAGAATAGGAAGGGGGTGATTACCTTTAGTGATAAGGAGTATGCGAGGGAGTGCTATTACGTCCAGGTCGATAGCGATGAAAGGCGGAGGAGAAGGTATGAAAAGGGAAACGAAAAGTTTGACGATACACTGTTCACAATTGAGTTGGCAGAGAAAGAAGACATTGATGATGAGGAGGATATTGAGGATAATAATGATGATAAGATTGAAAATGATGATTAATTACTTATATTTACTTTAGGTTTAGATTTGTTTCTAACAAAATCAATTTAAAACATTAACTATTCATACGTAATGTGTATGTATTTACGTAATTTGATATTTAGAGAAAATTAAAATATTGCAGTTTTGGAGATGCTTCTTGCAATTCATTTATTCATTTTTTAAGCTTAAGTCGTCAGGTTAAGATTTAAAAATGAGTGTTAGTATTAGTATTAGTTGAGTGTGTGGTGGGTCTCTCGTTAAGATCTATGTAAAGTAAGTGTAAAATCTATCGCTTCTATGTTGTTTATCTTAATGTCTCACACTAGAGATTTGACTGGTTGTAATTTTCCAGTCCACTAACATGGTTGTAAGATTTGATTTTCTTCGGGGAAGAATATATACTATTTAAACTGAAATCCCCTAAGACCATGGTAATTTTTGCGGGATATTTCGGTATAATTAAGAAAAACAAAGAACGCGTTTCGATAAATATGCACTGTATGAGTAACTGATAAAATTATATTGTGGCTGGAATGGCATGTGAAGACAATATTTACCATCAACATGTTATAGCAATGTACTATGCATGGAATATTCCCATATTTAAGGAATAGTTATTATGATGATCAAAATCAAAGGATGAAGGATTATTTGCTCGTGCTGGCTTTAGCCTGAGAAATGTGCCTACCTACCTACCTACATACGTAAAGTCATGTAGAAACTAATTTCTAGAAGTTTGGCAGTTACGTATCATAACTCGAAATGGACTTACCTACAACCTATGTTTAATAACAATCAAACGCTTACAATAGTAATGTCAATGTTGAACAAATCACATTTTTAGCTATTATTATAGTAATTTTGTGTTGGAACTGTGTAGTCTATGGTTCTAATTCAAATTCTTTTGTATGAGAAAATGAAAACAATTTATTTACTTGTATTACGAGAAACATTAATAGCGAAAATAATGGGAGAAATGGAGAAATTAATGTACATGGGAGAAAAAGAACGCATTACATACATATTACATATTAGTCAATTCCTCTTTTCAGCAAATTGATTCCATTTTTTAGTTTAAATATTCACAGAATTGTATAGTTTTTACCTCATATTTCTAAGCGGGCTATTAAGATTTAATTCCTCAACTTAATTGAATGCACTCCAACTTTTATATAGTAAGCCCCTCTGCTGAATGTGGATTATATATAGGACAAAATTTATGTTACTTCATAGAATTAAGGAAACAAAATGAACTTTCCTACACTGATCGGACTTTTGCTCCCCATTCATACTCTTTCAATGCAAAAATTTATATTCCTTTAAATCTTTTAAGAAAAACCAAACATCATCTTATCTTCTCTTGAGTGTTCACTATAGAAAAGTTCAACAGTAGTTAATTTGGTTTCCAAGCACAGCACAAAAATAATGACCTTGAGCATTTATTGTTTCATCGGTTGCTGAAATTAGTGTCAAATTACAGAACAAAGGTAATTAAATAGTTATTTCAAAAATTGGTTAGAAACGAAAAGTCATCAACGTTTACACGTGTGACTTTTAGTTAAACTTTGGCATGCTTAATATCTTCAACTCGATATATAAGGTGTGTTAAGGTAATCTGCTTTAAAGCTGGATTTGGTTCGAAAGTAAAAAAAAAAGTATACAGGAGCAGAATTCTAAGTTAGCCAGTCAAATATGAAAGTCTAAAAAATGCTGAGCCAAAGAGTCTACAAGTTTCTCTTCATGATAACCAACTTCACTCACATTGTTGGAGCTTGCACTCTCAAGTTTGACAAAAACCGATTGCTCTTCATTAATTCAAAACGTTCAGCTAGGTTTCACGTAAACTACGCGACAATTATTTTATGGGTTGTTCTCGTCCTAATAATGTTACTCCGGGATTTCATGGACGGGCAGTTGGAGAGATTCCATGTCACTTCTGCATATGGGGTGGGTCTGTGTCCTACTGTAATCGCGTATTCGATTGCATACCGACATCCTCAAGAATTATGTGGAGTTCTCAATGGCTTGATAATCCTTTTACGACATGTTCACAGTGAGTTTTTTTCGAATTTAATGGAATGAGGATAATTTTTTATATTAAATTTGAGTGTGATTTATTTTCCAGGAATTTACTTACCCCATTTCTTTCCAAATAAGCACAAACTCAACAAAATGATAGAGTCCCTCGTGATAATTTACTGGATTGGATGCTTTGTTGGTGGCGCATTGTACTTACTTCATGATGCACGAGCTGCAATTTATGTTGGCAAACTGATTCCCGAAAAATACTTTTCATTTAATGTGTATATTTTAGTGGTAGGGTTCCATAGTTACACTTTAGCTCTATTAGTTGCTAATATTGCATTGTTTGACTCATTGGTACTTATTTATGGAATTTATGTTACCATAATTTTGACAAAAGAGATGAGACTGCAAGATTCTAAGCGAAGTATCAAATCACAATATTTATCTCTGGAAAGTTTGCGGAGACCAGAGAATATTCGTCGTATGTACAGATCGTTTCAAATATTGCATGAAAACACGACAAGTCTCATGGGACCGTATCTCTTGACTTGTCACGGGATCTTTGTTGCAGCAGCCATTTATATGGCTTTTGTACTGATTCGATATTGGAGTGTAATGAAACCAGTGACAAAAGCCCCTCTTGTAATACTATTTGTAATGGCTTTGTTGTTCTGGGGATTTGTTTTGGAAATTGGAAGGATATTTTTTCTTCGGGGAATAAAACTCCGAGAGAGTTGGAAAGGATTTGATTCCGAAAAAGAATTGATGAAAAAGTTTGTCAAGTCGTGTCGACCTATTTTGATATGTCACGGAAGAGAATTTATCATTGGAAGGACTACCTTGCTCTTTTATTTCAAAAACGTTAGCAGAGGAACGTGCAGGGTATTATTGACGATTGAATGAGAAACGCTATAAAGATGCCATTCTGGATTTCCAATCGCTTGCTTCTAGACAAGTGCTAAGAGAACTTCAAAAATAGTACCTACATAAACACATAATATACAAAACTAGATACAAAAAAATATAGTATTGAATGCTATTTATTCCAATTAAAGTTTTAAGATAATCAGATTTTAAAAATATTTATTGTTGCCTTATGGATGTAAAATGTCTCTTAAAACCCATGTTTACTGATTTATGAGAATCAAACCGGAACTCAAACTCGGAAAAGCCCAACCTGAACTAAACTTATCTGAACTTCCTGTTTGATTTTTCTCACAATTTGATGAAAGTAAATTTATGTTGTAAAAACGTTTAGTTCGAATGGCACAGCAACGACAAAAATTATACGCGTAGGTAATAATAGGGGTAATATGCCCCATGTGACCTTTTCTTATTTTCTCCAATTACTATTTAATACCGTTCATATCGATATTATACGAAATAGCAGCACGTAACATTTAATCAACCCATGCGCCTCATTTTATTACCTGAATAAAATTAGTGTGTAATGCTCCAAAAATATCTACAGAAAGGGCATCATTATAACAAAATGTTTTCATGACAGCTAACCTTTCTCCACTAAAACTATGAGCACACTCTCCCTAAAATTTTATTTTACGAAACATTTTCATGCAGTATACTTGAGTATTTCACCTCACCAGTCAGTTTTTCTACTGACTTGATAAATTCGGAAACAATGTTGAGCCATCGTCTTTACAAAATATTCGAAAACATTCTAAAATTCGCTAAAATATTTAAAGTGACACAGTCACGGTTTGATAACAAGAAGTTGCTTCTGTACTGCGATGAAGACAACGAATTTTATCAAAGATTATGCATAAATTTCGCTCTTCTGATGGTCTGGCTTGCTGGAAGCATAGTACAAATTGCGATTCACTACAAACAAGGGAATTTGGACAGTATGAATCTAGCTCTAGCGTTTCTTTTCGGAGTACTAATTATGATTATAGTGTTCAGCATTCATGTACTATTTTCGAAAGAGATGTGTCGCATCACAAACGGACTGTTTGTATTGTTTCGATATTTACACCGTAAGTGGAGCACAATTTATTATAAACTTAAGTTTGAAGCAATCAAAATCTATCGGAATTCAATCAGTTTTTTGCATAATATGTATCCGCAGGTACCTACATGCCGAGACTTGACTCTAACAATTGCACAATTAATATAATCCACGATCTCATTATGATTAGCTTGGTGATTTCTTTTGGAGTTTTGATCATATTTTTGGTTGCATTTCTCTTCGTCGATCCAACTGGCGCAATATTTCTAGGCTCATTTCTACCATCAAGAGGACCATTTCTTATCATCAAAATGTTCTTATTCTTTCTGCACACTTATCTCATTCTCGTCCTCATCTCAAACAGTATGGTTATGTCAACTGGTGTTTTAATGTATGGATTTTATGTGACAATATTTTACACAAATGAACTGCGACTTGGTCAAGATCCGAAAAAGTATAGAACATCTTCGTCTCTTAGGTGCTGTGCCCAAAAATTTAGACATATTTTTAGAGCATTTCAAGTACTACATAAAAATGCGCTCTGTGTATTTGGCCCATATTTGCTAATGTTTAATGGGGCGTTTATGACAGCTATATTGTATATGAGTTTCGTGTTATTTCGGTATTGGAGATATTTAGGAACATACGCTAAAGTTCCTCTGGTGGGTGGGGACTTTTTGGCGTTGTCAGTCTGGACAGGGGTTATGGAAATTGGAAGATTATTGTTTAGCAGAGGAAGTAAGGTGCTTAATAGTTGGAAAGGGTGTAAGTGGAATACATTGGAAGAGAAGAAGATCATGAAAAAATTCCGGTTGTCATGTAAGCCGTTATTGTTAGGTTATGGAACACACTTTGTGCTTAGGAAAGGAAACCTGTTCGCATTTTATCGGGGTGTTATAAGAGGAACATGTAGAGCATTGCTAGCTACAAAAAGACAGTATTAATAGTTGATAGACAAAAGTCAGAGTTAAAATGTCAAGTTGTTTTTGCAATTCTATTGTATATCATCATAAGGTATTCTATAATAATAGGCAGGACATAATTTTACGAAAATATTTTCATCCACTTCGACAAGGAGTAAAATTGAAATAAATATTATTTGGTTTGCTTAATACTTTTCAATAGTATGCACTGTCTGCAATTTACTTACCCATGCATGTACATCTGAATGTATTTTCAGTATTATCAGTAATTCCAGTAATTGATGGTAAACATTGAAATTGGGTGTGTTTCATGGTATTCCTGCTCTCCATGATTGAGGCGTGATAATAATGACAATGCAATTTGTGCCACTAACTAATTGACAACGAACTGTGTCAATTATTTTATTAGAAATTATATTACCCCTAGCAGTAGCCACTACAACGCCAGTTTAGAGTATAATATAAGTTTTCATTTCTAATATACATGTTAGGAAAGCTCAAAATTACATGTCCTATGAATTTTCCACTACCGTAAATGATTATTCAGTGGTGTTTATGCAAAATTGGCAATTTAGAAACACAAATCTGCATACTGCAAGCGAAACAATTATAAAGTATGTTTGAGAAGGCTGTATCCTACTTTGCCCCAAACGAGATGATTCGAGAGGCTTGCAGATTGAATTTTATCAACGGAGATTCATATTTAATGCCAGTCTTCAACTGCATGTATTATCTGCTTGTGTGTCCATTCAAAGTTGAAAAAGTACTGGTTTTTCCGGAAACCAAAAATACCATAAAGTCATTTCCCTGCTATTACTACACTTTGAAATCTTATAAGCCCCAAAAATTAGCGTGCATCATCATTCATTTAGCCTCAACGATTGAATCACTTACGTACATTTACAATTATGTCATTAATTTACTTATTGTTGCTGCTAACGTCTCCGAGCTTTTTGATGCTGTTGGTAACATAGCATCTGGAATGGCTGCGCTTCATTTGCTAAAGTTTTTGTGGTTGAACCAAGGAACGATTTTGGATTTTTTAAATTGTTCAAGAATAGGGCCATTTTTTGAGGGATGGTCAGTCAAGAAGAACAACACCGCAGTAAGTATGATTTGATTTGAATAATTTGGCATGGTTTTAAAAAGTGTATTTTATTTAACAATTTAACAACTTACCATTTATTAACAGATTTGGCTAGTGTGCGGGATTGTGTTTTGCCACCACGTTTGGTTTTGTGGGTGGGTTGCATTAGTTTTAGACGTGGCAGAGGGAAACGTTGCATTGACAAATCGACTTGTTTTTCAAGCTCTTGGTCTACTTGAGAATGAAAATGATATTTACTCACCGTTAATGATTTTTATGTTTATTACAAAGTGGACCTTAAAAGTTCTCATCATTATGCTAATAAGTCAGTCAACTTGGATGTTTTCCATGTCTCGGTTGACGATAATGATTTTAGCATTAAAGTTTCAACCATTGGGGCGGAATTTCGAAAGGGTTCTGGATATTGAAACTTCTGTAAAGAAAGTTGTGGAAATGTATGATTCCATACGGGAGATTGTTGAAAAGTCAAACAAATGGGCGAACAAGCTTGTGCTATGGCATTACATTGGAATTTTAACATTTCTCGCATACATTCCAGCACTAAGAAATTCGGAATCGAGAACTGTAAACTGGTATTTGGCCTATACTTATGCGATGTATGGTGCATTTCTTATCGTTGCATGTGATAACACAAATAGGGTGAGTCTAAATTAATGTCGAGTTAAAACAAACGATTTTGTTCTAAATCGCAAAACTAAAGTCCTTATAATTCGTCATATCAGATTCAAATATCTTGGAGAAAGTGGGCCACACAAAAAAGACTACAGGAAGGACTTAGCATTGAAGATAGGCTTGTCATGGCAGCCCTCACTCAAGAAATAGAAACACAGCCTGTGGGACTGTCATGCACATTTTTTATACTTACCTACAACTTTCTTGCTTCAGTAAGTTTTCGTAACTTACACTTTAATATGTATTTTACCATAATATCAAGTATATACTTTTATGACATATAATTTTAATGCAATTTATAATTTCATACATGCATTTTTTATATCTACCTTGCTTGAAGATGGGAGGTTTAGTGACAACCTATGGAATTCTCGTGTATCAAATACACAACTAATTACAGAGAGAACTGAGGTAATTGTTCATCAAATTATTAATAATCAATGAACATTTGTTCAAATCCTTACGCAATGAAAGTCGTACAACAGAAGAATAAAGCCCAAATTGAAACTTACAATATATGTACTTTGCATTTGAAATTATACTTAATTATGCATGTGCATGATGGCAATGTTGTGTATATTATGTATAAGTTTTGGTTTGTATTGCACATTACACACAAACCCTTTTATTTTGAAGAAGAGTTACTAAAAACGTCGGAAAATTTTCTATAATTTGATGTATAATAATAGTTTCCCATGATACGTTAGAACACAACAGACAATGTGCGCAGTATTAAGACAACCGAAAACTCTACAAAATCATATAAATAAATCAAAGCAAGTTTTTTGAAATTACATGATATTCACGTAATATATAACAAAAAAATCATACTAAGTTTGAAAAAATATGCACATCCTATCCTAATTTATGTTCATGGCATTAGCCCAAAAGACCAAAATGGCAAACAACAACTAAATACCGATACCGATGCTGGCTCAAAGTTTTAGTTACATAGTAGTCGAGTTAAAAAGCAATTGTTACAGATATATTGGTTATTGATTTGCATGCTGACATTTATATTTTAAAATAAAATTTATGCATGAATGTCAATGTCAACTTCCAAAATGCCAATTTTTTAAATTAGATTTTTCATAAATCTTTTTCCAAACGTATTTTTAATCAATTTTCCAGTCCACTTCCTCCATTTCCTTCTCAATTGCAGCAATGCTATGCAGAATGGACGGCTCTGTGAAATGAAAGTTCCAGTACCAATTATCATAATAGGGATAGTCGAGATTCTCTTTTTCTTTCTGGATATACGCATCTATCAGATCTTCACCATAGCCAAGTCTGGTAGCAAAAGCGTCAGCTTCATATTTCCGCTTTCGGTCTAAATGCTTCATTATGTAACCCACAAACTGTAAATTCGGAAATATTTCATAAGCTATCAACTATCATATCTCATTTTGAATGCACATGAATTGATGTAATTTCTACAAATTATTATGATTATGTACAATTGTGTAAATGTCCATCACATCCAAATGCAGCAACTTTAACCCCAACAAAATCGGCTTGTCCATTCCCCTCGGCACTTCAAAAGCCTGAAACAAGCTGGAATTCTCGTAGATAAGAGAAAAGATGAGAAAGAAGAGGAATAAATTAATAATCGGGAAGATCAACTCCTTCGAAGAATGGCCAAGCACCCAATGTCCCATCATCCTTGCGACTAGAGCCTCGATTTCATGCTCGGTAAAGCCAGTTTCATACATTGAGTTCCTGGCCAGGTTAGGTCTCACATCTTCAGTGCTTTCGTTATTACTGACACTGACAGGGGAAACGGCGGCAGCCGCATTGTCAATGTAAGCCTTCTTCAGAATTCTGGACGGAATGAATTTCATGGAGTTCACACTTTCAACCTTACTTGGTGGCACTGACATGTGTCTTCTTATTCGGTCTTGAACTTGCAAATCACTATCAGCCTGTAATTGTAGTTAAGGTTTAAATACCTTTCAGAAACAAGAAGTAATAAAATGAAGATAACGTTCATGATAACCTCTGGATATCCTCTGAGAATGGTGTCATAAATGACAATCTTCTTCGAGCCCAGTAATCCATAAAAGTACACCTTTCTATGTTCCGATCTCCAGCTCTGATGTAAAACCACGATATCATCAAGTGGAAAGTTGAGATAGCTGGCCAACTTTCTCAACCTAACCTTCAGCCTTCCTTCACGTAGTGGAGTGTAGGTGTCAAAAATGGGAGCGATGTAGTTGGGATAAATTGCTAGCATAATGACCAGTCCAACACAGGAGAAAATCCAGAGCCAGATAAAGAAAAATCTTCCAGTAGTGTAGACAATCCATAAGAGAAGCACTCCATAGACGCATGAGTACATACATTCAAAGACGAGAAGCTTAGCCCAATCCAGTAGAAAATCGCGAATGGCCATTTTGTTGAAGCCGTATTCTTCCTAGATGAAAATCATATAATTTTATTGGAATGCCACTGACAAATAATGAATACAACTTAGTAGTTTTTGGACCATACCTCTATAACAAATGTCTTCCATAAAGTCAAAGGTAGCTCGGCAATGCTAAAGTGGAGAACCATCAAAATAACGAACACTATTGATTCTCCAGTTTCCCGATCCCATTCATCAGGCCAAAAGTCAATCGTGTCCATCACCGGACCGGAAGTGAACCAGAGAGTAGTAAATCCAGCATAGAGAACTAGCCACACTTCGAATATTATCCAGTAAATACAGGAAAACATTTTGAGATAGTTTAATGAAATGTGATAGGAGCGAGCTCGTTCGAAAGTTTGTGGGGGCATTCTTCCAAACATGGCGCGAGGAATTCGGCGACGCTCATTGAGCACACTGTGTTGACGCGTGCATAGGTAAAAAATAAAACTATACTTGAGAAACTGCCAAGCAAAGCAAGCATATCGAATATATTGGGGAACAACACCCTGCCAGGGCTTCCATTGGGGACGTGGATGGACACGTCTTCTCTCTACAGGCTTGTCACGTTTCGGGTCGGATGGCTGTGGTGGCGATTCTTCAGAATTGGACTGGTAACTGGTAAAGAAATTCATGTTGCTTATTTTACAGTTACAAAAAATACTGCCAAAAAGTATTACTAACTAAAAATAAATTTTTAAATCCCAACCCCATTTTGGTGATGCGATGCAAAGTTTATTTCAATATTAATTAATGATAACTCTGAAAAATTGTAAAATTTGTTTCCACGACATAATATAAAGTTAAATAATTTATCTATATATAGTGACAGTAATTAACTAATTAAAAAAGTGTAATTAAGTTTTGTAACTATTAAGGTGGTGAAACAGTCCACGTATAAAATCGTGCAAAAATAAAGTACCAAACAACAAAGCCTGTCATTACTAGCAAAATTGTTAATACATATTGCCACAATTTCAATCCCTGTCGAGGAATCGGGATCCCTGTGATCCTCACCAAGAAGAACGTATCAAGTTGCTTGCAGAAGGTAAACCGGTTGTAATAGGTATTCATGACCACAGCCCGGAAAATAAATATTTCATTTCTGTTCCTCAAAAACTTGACACTGTTCTGATTTGATTTGTTGAAGAGGTAGTATGGATCTGTGAGTAATTGCTGGTCAGGCACGTTCTCACTTCCCTCAATGTCCTCCAAGTCGAAACAATCCCGGAAGTAGAGGTAGACATTTTCATGCTCGAATGTCTCCTTGTTGATCTCTTTGGTCCCGGCTAAGAGCTTCTCGTACCAGTAGTTACTTCAAATAAAAAAACACACAAAATGATTAATGGTTGGTGCGAAACGTTGTTCCACTTTTAGTTCATCAGTTAGATGCATCAACTTACCCCACGTGAAGACATCCAGCTTTATACTTGTTTAATGTCCAGTTAAGCCCTTTTGACCCCAACAAATCATACAAGACCACGTTCGCTGACACAGGGCGACTACTTACAGTTAAAAACTGTTCAAATTTTGGCACAAAATAGTCTCGATAAGAAATTGTGAAAATGTCATCTTTGAAGAGATGGAAGTACGGTATTTCACAATAGCTCGGATTCTTGTCGCAATTGAAGACATTCCGCTTCAGTTGCTGGTAGAAAATGTGTAGTTTCGGAATAGTCAGATTCCAATTGTCGTAGTCACGATGCCATTTGAATCCACTTGTGTCCTCTAATGTCTCTGTCCAATTTATTCGCTTGAGCGTGGTCGCTTCATCCATTAAGCGAATAGTGCTGAAGGGATTACAACCAACGTTGTATTGTATGGTCTTAAAAAATTCATCGCTTTTACACCGAGTATTCAGTATGCTTGGACGGAAAGTGATACTGAAAATGGAGAATCGCTCTCGAGCACGGATGTCTTCGAAGTCATGTTTTAGTTGTCGGATACGATGCTTGTCTGCGGGGTCCGCTGTCATGAGTTGTTCCAGTTTCTGTAAAAATAAAAGTATTTTATAGATTTAATTTGAATCAATTAACTCATGTTTGAATTCAGTTGTTTGTTTGTAAGTTCGAAAAAGTATGATATGAAGTTACAGCTTCTGTTCTTACATAGTCAGGCAAGTGGAAATGAATGTCCACAGCTTTTACAATTTTTGTTAGCTGCCGTATTTCTTCGATGGAGGTCGAAATCTTGAATAAAAAACATTTAATATTTTTATTATAAAGTCTTTCTTAATCAGTAATAAAATCATATCCGAAAATTGGAGTGAAACATTTCATTAGCATACCTCAACCACAACTCCCATGGTGCGATCAAAATCCACTAGAAGGTCTGCCTCAACCGGAATTTTGGTACCGATATAACTGATCTGTGCAGTCACTCTAATTTGATATCCAACTTCAGCAAAATCAAACCTTTTATGATCCACCTCAAAATTGACAAACGGGCACAAATCCGGTTCCTTTTTAATTTCAATCTTCCACGCATCTCCAACAGTGTTCGCTTCAGGATGAAGAGTTCGAATACTTTGCAAACTTCCTTGCAAATAACTGTGGTAGGAAGTTCCCAGAATATTAACTGTCCTGATATCCTCCCTCGGGGCGTGTTTTGGAAGACATTCTGTAGCAACTTGAGGATCTCTTGTGTCGCATTTGGCTGGATCCACTATTTCAGGTGGTTTATACGGATCCTCGTCATGCCTACTGCCTTTGTCTTCGCACCCTTGGTTTTTCCTAAGGCAAGCATGCTTTGGGTCCACAGGGGCATTTGCTGCTGGACAATACTCCAGATAGCCTGGATCCCTGGAATGAATAAAGTATTCATAAAAATAGCCAAAAATTAGATGGATGTTTTCAAATTGTAATACTTATTTTGATTAGTACTAACCAGCATGGTCCATCATGTGTCTCGTAATCTTTAGTACAAACTGGAACAAGACGATCCGAAAGAGTCTCTGTGGGTTGCTCCACACACGGCTCTGGATCATTTTTGGTATCATCCCTTGTACTACCCGACGGACAAACTCTAAACGACGAGCGTGGCTTCACATCATACACCCCATAAATGATTTCCCCATCTTGAGTCCCGCGTTGGAATATATTGTCATTTCGAGAAAACGGCTTCACCTCCCGAAGTCCATCTAGAGTGACCACTGAGCCCATTATCACCTTCTGCGTTTCCGTATCTGGAGTCACACCACAATTCTCATCATCTTGGACAAGATGCCTCAACTTTTTTCTCCGAAGAACCGAAATTAATCCATGCTCAGTAAGCACAATATCAAACAAAGGACCATCATCTTCTGCAAACTTGATACTAGAATCGGAGAAAAAGAGTGGTCGCGTATCATCCTTAACGGCTTCGTCAATTGTATCCCAAGGAAAATAATGAAGTGGTCGAGCGTAACGAGATTCAAGGTTGGAGTAGACCAGAACATCCCCCAGATTTATGATGTAAGCGGGACAAGATGTGCCAAGACTGTGAAGTTCGGGGTCGAATTGAACCTTGGTGATTCCCTGCAGCTCTTTCGAATGCTCTTCGTCTTCAATAACATCCCGACTTTGTCCCTTTGCAACATGATAATGCTTAAGTCTAATTAGTATAGTCGATGGAAATGGGACAACAGTATCCAGCTTTTCATTCTGGATGTTTTCGCCATCATCAAGTTTCACACGATAGGGGAAGTTGGTCATCGTTATGGTTGAGATAACTGCATGGAGAGGTTTGGCGTCTGTTATATTTTCAAGTGTAATTGAATTGATTACTTCTGTGGCTTTGAATGTTAGAGCGAAAACGAATTGCTTTTCAGCAGAAGTAAACTCCACAGCGGTGATACGGGCATCCACGTTTGCGGTTGTTTGGATTGTCAAGCCGTTTGAGGCCAAGAGTGCTTCCATCTCTCCATTATCCACAGCAACGTAGACCTTCGCTTGGTTGTAGTCTTTAAGAGTGTTTTCCAACACGCGACTAGCAGAATCGATGAGTTCCAACGGAAAGTGTGGATCTTCTCCTTCAACCACAAAGTTTCTGGAGGAGTCCAACACAAAAGCGTTTTCTTCGAAAATATCCCGATCTGGTGGTGGAGGAGGAGGAGGACGTGAGGGGATGGGAGGATCCACAAGGCCAGTTTTCTGATTTGTTCTTGTCACTGAACGAAATTCGTCGTAATGGATATCCGTCTCGTTGATAACTTGAGTTATCTCTTTTACCTTCTTTATGAAGCCGGCACCTTCCGGTATACAAGAAGGGGAAGGAGGCAACACCCACACTAATTAAATATTATAAAACATAAATTTTTAAAGATAATCCCCCAAACAATTTTAATAGAAAAAATTAAAAGTAAATTTTATTACTTGGTACATTTCCCTCGGTGGGATAAACTTGAAGAATGATTAGACTTCCTCCTTGCTTCTCTCCAAAAATTGGGAGAATCATTGAGCTCAGTTTGGGCGATGCTGTTCTTGAACACCAGCGCCGTTTTACAAACGCATCAGGTCTGTACTTCATCGTTTGAGAAATTTCCGCAATCCCTTTTTTACTCGTGGAAGAGGACTGCAAGACTACGTATCCTTCTGCCATCAGAAAAGCCACATGGGTAGGGGTGAAGGCCACATCAAGTACTCGCATAAAATCCTACAATAAAATTAACGATAATTAAATACAGTTTACTATAATGATTTAAAATGCTGCTTACTGTTTGATTTTACTTACCCGATTGCCAGGACGCTCTGTATCTTTCACAGTATCAGGTAGGAAGGATGGCAGAACAACTTTCTTCACCTGTTGCGCTCCTTTTCTCAAAAGACCCTCAGCAATGTACAGTGATCCTCCTACAGAAATCGCAAATTCTTGAACAATGCATGGATTCGGCGTAATCAACATGTCAGTTCGTTCAGTAGCAGGTTGATATCGTTTCGTCCATTTATTCCCAACATGTTGCACTCCATGACCATACACTTGGTAAGCTCCGAAAATGAATTTTTGTGCAGTATGATGATACACAGAGGACGCATTCAAGTTGATATCGGATTCCTGGAGTTTTCGCATAGGAACAAAGTCAAATGCACGGAGTCTGATGAACACACGAGTATCTCCCACAAAACAGTGGAAGGATCCCGAGTTCTGACGAGACGCAATTGTAAATGTGATATCAGAAAGGGTGCTTATCAACCTGTCCGTGTGTACCTTGATACGCACTCTCCAATGAGGTGTATCATGAAGAAGTGAGTTTGGATCCGTTTCTGAGAAGTAGATAATTTCCTCGACAATTTCTATCGAAGGATGAGCTTTCCTCAGGCATGGGAACAGGCCAGTTTCCGAGAACTTTTTAGTGAGTACTCTCGAGTACTCGGAGACATAGATTTCTCCAGCGGTGTCCAGAGTTTCTTTAATACCAGTGGCACCAATGCCACTTGGCTCGGCGACCCAGAGTAAGACTTCAAATATGATGGATGATGTCCAAGGTTCACCGGGGTTTCCAGCATGAAAAATTATTTCGTCTTCGATATAACCTTCCCTTGAGGTTTCCCGAAAAGAGTACATCCAGTAGTAGCAATAGTATGATTCCTTTATGCGGATAGGATCTGATACAACGACTGGTTTTATAGGTAGTGTAACCAGGTTTCCTGTGCTGTCCACATAGTCATATTCTTCATCCTGTGACCATTTGACCAACGCTTCCATTCTTTCTTGAGCAGTTTCCACTATTTCCGTTGAACCAGGCAAATTGAACACGTCTACGCGAGGATTTAGGACGGATAATAGATTAAAATCTTCTTTCTCCATTCTGGAGAACCAGCCGAGGACGAATTTCCTGCTGGACTTGATTTCAATACGGTGGGCTCTTGGGAGGCTGTCTTTCACATAAATTTCGATGGCGTAAGCGCGATATAGACCTGGAGTGCGACAGGAAAATAATGCCATTTGACCCCAGTCACTGTTGAGAAAAATATATATGCATTCAAGTCAAAGAAGGTCATACTTTATGGAACTATACGCTTAGGTAGTACAATTAGTCATAACAACTAAATCATGTTAAAAAACAGTTTTCAAAAAAGTTTTTAAACTTACTAAATCCCATTTATTTCGCAATATTTGCCTGTTTTCTTATCAAACATTGCCCAAGACCGGATTATCCCTTTTGAATTACTAAGGGCTACAAAAAAGAAAGCAAAATGTTGAATGTGAACTTGCATTTTTCGAGTTCAGTTTGGAGTAAAAATATAAACAGTAATTGAAAGCTTACATGCGTCTTCATCAGGATGCCCTTTCGGGAAAGGTCCGACATACGCTGCAATTATGTCATGAGTGAACAACATGTATCCTTCGCGCTGTGATCCATGCCGGTAGTTCCGCAGGTAATTTTCTAAGCTGGAAGGATTTTAAGGTATGACTACATAATTTAGCAAGCCAAAATGCAAAATAATTGCGTGACAATGACAATGGAAAATGGCGAAGCATTATTATTGTGAATGGAATGAGTGAAGGTGTGGATTTGAAAACTTACGTTATCGTGTCATAATCGTCCTTGTCAGGACTGGCTGTAGGACCGTATCTAGGGATAACATTCCGTGCTTCAGATTCTTCATGAAATCTGCGAAACGCGTCACCATGGATTCCAGGGAACAGACTTAACAGCAAGACTGACGCCACAAGTAAAGATGGAGCAGTTAATTTCATGATCCGAGTTTTTATGTACTTTAAATTAAAACTGTTCACTTCAAGCAATACAGATATAGAAATGGTAACTCATACTATTCCGGCTGGCTTCACCTTTTGGTTCAATAAAAATTGTTCAAAAATCTAAATGACAACCAGTTCAAATCGCTATGTTAATTTAAGTTTTCACGGATGGTGAAAGCATTAACTAAATTCTTCGTTTAGCTAGCACAGACAATTGACGAATGATATTTGACGAATGATAGCAACATCACTATCACCACTTTGAAAAAGTATGTATATAAATGTAAACAAACAAATTGCAACAAAAAAACAGATCAAGTCACGCACAAGTGCAGCACTTGATGCTGGCTGTTCAATTTGTTCATCCGTCCGCCATGTTGCCAGTTTGAAGTTTGCGTTTGCTTCTCTTGCTTACCGGTTTGGTTTACTAACTCTGCGCTGCGCTCTTTGAAAAAGCCTTTTGTAGTCCCCTGAGGTCAACGTCCAACGACCTTTACAGTTGCTCGTTTGCCTATGACACTTGTTATTTGCCATGCTGAGTTGCAATTTGCAATGCTGCACACCTTTTTCGTGTGATGTATGATTTAAAAAAAGTAAGCTTGCGACAAGTGGTTGGCCAAAGGAAGGGGAGAAGAAAGCAATGTAATCTAAAGATTTCATATAAAAGTACTTTCTACGTTTAAATGGGTGTAACCGAGCAGATATTATCACAAGAAAATTATTGAAAATATGTAAGATAATTTAATTTCAATTGTTACATACATATATTTAGTAATTTGACAAACTTATCACACTTATTTTAGTATTACTATGAAAAATGATTCAAGTCTGCATTTGGAAAACGAGAACTCCATACGTGGCCACCAGACTCATCATCTGAAAAACAAAGTATGTCATGTTTGTCATGTTCATGTAATCAACCTGCCTACTAGATACCATTATGCATAAAACTGTAATAAAACTTAAATAGCAAAAGAAAATCATTAACGCAAAAAATTAAGTTTCAAGTCAATATACTGAGCCCAGAAAGCTGAAAGTGAGAGTGAAGAAAGTGCAGGAGACGCCGAC